>JAECUM010095558.1:0-65106 GCA_016617855.1 Megalonaias nervosa
CTTACTTCATCTAGTTGACAACATTTTTGCGAAAATCAATTTTTTCTTGACATCTTTTAGCTTAGTAGTATTTATACTTTTTTTTACATTAACCTTATTAACCAAACTGTAGATGATAACCGTACAGCATAGATGCGGCAAGAAACAAAATATAAATTCAATAAAGAGACTGCGATAATTGTCACAGGAGTAAACGTTGATGCTAATTTTATTGCATGGTAATCAAAGGTGGAAAGAACATGCATTAAAATAACATGACTTTTAAAGTGTTGGCATAAAACGATATATTATGTGTGTTAGTTTTTATTACTATAGATTGTAAGGGTCATTTTGTAAATAGCCTATTAAATAGCTAATTTTGTTCATGATTGTGAATTTGAACTTTAACATAAGGTCATTTTGTATTGTAAAACATGTTGTTTTTTTTTTGTGGCCTTTTTACCTTGGAAGTTGTAGAAGAAATCTTGCTGGCTAATTTGATGGGATTTGAGTTCAGGTCATTGGATTCACCCCCACCCACCCCGGAAAACCAGGCCACCTAATTTCTGGTTGGTTGGCTGCTAAAGGACCTGACACTGCTAACATGTTAGAATGATTTGGAAATGAATATTTCACCTTCGTTGTTGTTCTGAACTTGTGCCTTAGTTTCTTCTATATAAAGGATGATTACCTGAGAATTAATTATTCCTATCGTAAACATCAGTGTTAGTGGAGCAATTTAATTTTGTTCAATTATTATTCGAGAGGATTTATTATTTCAATTATGTAGTGGAATTACAATGTATTCATAACCTTTAGGACTAAGTAACTATTTTGGAATATTACTTTCAATTCATTTAAATATATTTTAGATCATACCATTGTGATACATCAAGACATATAGCACATCAAACCATTCCAGACAATTGGCGCATCAGTACAATAGATTAAACTTCATTCGTTACACTACTGGAACTCATTTGAAGAAATACTCGATACTTTTGGATTTGTTATATAAGTTTTATGACTATTTTAATTTTCTTTCACCGTAATGTAAGTTATTTTTAATTTTTTACTTTGTATACGGGGAAAATAAATTATGTACTGAATTTTACAAAATTTGCTGGTTTTTGCTCTTTTGTGTTACTTAGTCTACCTACATACCTTCCTACTATCTACCTACCTACCTACCTATCTACCTAACTATCTAATCTACGAGCTTATGTACTTACGTATGCAAGTATATGCATACATATCGAGAGACAAACAAAGCGAGAAAAGAGGATCTTTCTTTATGTAAGGACTATTTGAAAATAATTGAAAAATACTGATTTGAAGCCTGTTAGGCAAATTATTTTAACCCCTGAAGCTGAACACTTAAAATTTAATCACATAAGAAGTACTCAATGAAGTTTCGCAATATTGTTGGGATACTTTTCAAACATAAAAGTAACCGATTTTTAAATATCAAAATGAAGCAAAGTAAGGTAGAAAAATAAGCGACGGAAATAGATATACGCTGGTCCCGATTATAGGACAAATTTTGTACACAAATACAATTATGACCCTTCTTTAGCCCCATCATATTGTGTATAGGTTCTTGTTAACACTACTACTACTTACTACTAATACTACTACCACCACTACTACTACTACTACTACTAATAATAATAATTTTAAGAAGTAGAAGATTATTATTATTATTATTATTATTATTATTATTATGCAAATTTTAAAGATATGAACATATATTACTTCACAGTCAGAAATACGTATTAGTTTACTAGATAAATTAATGAAGTTTTGCGATTCGATATTAACCATAATGCTAGGGTGTTAGAGAAATGTATTTTCTTTAGGTGGATACACAATTTTGCAAAGTGACTACATGCACAAGACAGCTAGAGGTAGAAAAACCTGCATATGTAAAACCAATATTTTTAAATGAACCACACATAAACTCGCGGCTGTGGAGCTATCTTCGGCTGAAGGATTCTTTTGGTGGCATGTACATTATATTTCCGGAGCAAATCTGATGTTTGGTGACTTGCAAATCCACGTGGAATAGCACAACCCTCTGTCATGTGGCCATTTTGAATTTCGCGTTAGATACGGCTGTTACCAATTACCGGTATGTGTCTAAAGTGTACGCAGGTTTGTTCTGGAATGATTTGCTTGCAGCAAAAGCGCACATTTTGATGAACATGTGACATCAGACGCACACATAGTCCACCAATATTAACACAGATTGGGGGAGGGTGATTTATCGGGTTAAGTTTATCGTCCTGTGTATGAAAATCAACAAATATAAGGAATACACTTTCTTAACAAACATCCCTATACCAAGGTTCAGAAACTAAATACATTAAAAAGAAATAATGGATGAGTGCGACTTGCAATACCTAATGATTGTTCTGCCCACTTGCACAAGCTGATCATAGGATACCTAACACTGTATAATTTCAAACATTACTTTTACTCAGTTCAGTTGGGCGAGAATGGATTGAATACAAAACATGATGATTTCAAAGTACTAACATGAATAAATCCTTTTCAATGTAATGTCATATCCAATCACAAACATTAATTAAAGGCCAATCTCATAGGTATGAATATCACAGCTGATAAGTGCACTTTATTTAAATGTAATTGTCCTTGACCTTGTTGAACACAAGTAAATGAAAAAACCTGGACTGAATGTGAATTCAATTTACAGAACATTTCATGTGGGTGAGGGTAATTGGCGATAATGTACTGCGCAGTCGTTGGCACCGATTAAAACTTATAAAGCTGCACACTAAATTAAATAAATAAATATATTTTAAGTGCTGAATAGTGGAAATGGAAAAGACTGAATAGTTTATCTGGAACAAAAACATAACGAATTCACAGTATATTACTGGTAAGGGGTGTAAAATAGTACCATTTAGCCACGTCTAGAGCATCGTTCATGATTTGAACATAACAACTGGTTGGAAGATACTGCCATAGTTTCTCTCAGCCTAGTCACTATATAACTAAAAACATTTAATCCACGTAAAATCGTTCAAAGGTTATAAGAAGTTAATTCCGTATACGTAGTAAGCAAATCCGAAATAGTTCACAAAGTGTAGTAGCGTTGCCATTCAAGATGCTGTCCACTTTATATAGTTGCTTCAACAGGAGTATTCTATGCATGCAATTACTGAGCAGGTTTTAAATTCATAATTGAACATATAATATACATATTTAATATTATTTTGAGACTCTGTGAACAAACATGGGCTCCAAACGTCTTTCCTAGTACCAGCGACAGCCATATTGTACTGGTTGTCTTGCATCTCTAATTAAATTTCAGCTTATGACAAAAGAAACGTAAACCAGTCTGCCACCATTTTGAAACAGTGGAGGTGGCAGGGGACAGTTTTGCACATTGGCCGCTGGCAAATTTCTTAACTGAAGGGTATGGTGTAACTTTTGATCTATTATTGTGTAATAGTTAAAGATATGGATATATTTGTCAATTTGGTCTTTCCGGCTCGTGTTGTTCTTGAAATTGATGTTTGGCATGTACACCTCATGTAGTCACCCCATAGTGTGTAGCCAGTGAAATACCAATAGTCGGCTAGGAAGCAGAGCTAGCTACTTACAGCAGTAGACACGTTGGTTCAAGGCAAGTAGAATGTCTCAAACACTGATTGGATGACAACTCTTTTGAATATCATCAAACTATTAAGTACATAATATTTTTCAAAATTATAACCCAGGGAAAGGGCTTGTGTTTGCACTGTGAGCACGACATGTTCTCAAAAATGGCCTTCGGACATGAAAAATGCATCTGTAAATTTGGGGGTGAGGAGCATCAACATTTTATTCTTTGAATTTCCATTGACATTTTAGATCAAGTGAATGATATTCTTATGTGTTGCTTTATTATACCTAACAAAAAATATGGACCTTTTTAACCTCATGTATTTTTTTTTTTTTTATGAATTTTTATATTAGGCAGGTGTATGCAACATTAAATTTGTGCATAAAAAGTGTCCCCTACACCCGGAGTACTAGACCTTCATATGGGAGGTAGCTACATAAGGGCCAAGAACCGGGTTAAAATAGCAGAGTGAAAAACAAGAAGCATACCAAGCAGGGAACCAAACAGGGCCGGATTACCCATAAAGCACACTAAGCGCATCGTTAGGGCACCAGCCCAACAGAGGCACCAGAAAAGTTCAAATTAACTGTTGATAATACAGTTGATGAATTCTATATGACCATTTCGATCTGCATGTAAGAGAGTTTTGATTATTTTTTTTAACCTTTTAATATTTTTTTTTTAAGTTTCACATTTTGTAGGAAGAGGGCTGGGCATCAAAGTATTTGCTGTACTCAGGGCCCTGAAAGGCCTCAATCCGGCAATATTACCAGACTACTTTATACATTATTTACAAATCCACATCTTATTGGCTATTCATCGGTAGAACTGAGACGTGATTGGTTAGGCTATTACAAGACTGGCATGCGTCGATAGATGTTGGTATTATCAGCAGAAACATCGTGTTACTGAACTGCAGGTAAGCTGCTAAAATACAACATCACTGAGATTTGCAGGAAAAATCAAATATTTGTGGCTAAACTGAAATGGTATTTTAGAAAATTTTCACAATATATCAGATAGTATACTAAGCATTTTCATTTGCGACTGGGCTTGATCAACAACAAATCGAAAGTAGAGTAAAACGTTCCCAATACATATACTATACGTCATACTCTTGCTTTGTGTGTCATGTATTCGAATTAAAATCTGATGTGGTGATATAGAATAACAAATATACACATTTATAAGCAATTCTCACTTGTAAGAGAAAGAATGGAAGGACAACTGTTTGTTTACTGACAAGTACACTGTAATGACGTCATCTCTTGCATTCATAAAATCAATCTTTCGTTTTGCCTGTCTGTTTGCTTCTCTCTTTCGTATTGTAAGCGTTCTTCTCTCTGCACTTTACCCCACCCTCTCTCTCTCTCTCTCTCTCTCTCTCAATATAACTGGTACTTGAATTATGTTTGTACTTGAATTATATTTTCATTGTTTGTCTGCTCATCATCACATTTTTGCTACACATCTACTTCTCGTACGCAAATAATACAGTAAATAGACAGGGATATAAAACATTGAATTAAAAGTGCGAGGTTACCATACATAATTTATTTAATACGATTAACAAAGTATGCGACCTACAACACAGCTAAGAGTCACATTTATCACTTGGAAGCAAATAATGTAAGATTGTGAGGTCCTCAGCCTCAATGCTAAAAATAACTACACAGATGTAATTCATCCATGCCTCTCTTCACCTCCTTCCAACACAAAAAGGCGGACACAAGGGACACTGACAAAACTTAATTTATGCAATATGTGTTTGTTTGAATTCCCCTGCATGTGAGAAAATTTTAATCTTTCCCTCTCAATTGCAAATTCTGAACACTAATATATTTTACCATTTATTGCAGGTTAACATAATTGGTTTTCAACCATGACTTTACAGCAATACATGTACAGAGTTCTTGCAAAAAACGCAGACCCTAAACAAGGTCTAATCGCCAGAAAATCCCACTGCCAAGATAGAAGTTATGCAGCATATTTTAGGGAAGCACCAATCTCAATTTATTTCAACTACAGCTACTTTGGAAGAAGCGGAGATGTTTGCCGGACTGGTCAAGAAAAAATTCCCTAAAGAGAAAATACGAATGGTCAAAATTGACGTGGATGAGCTGAAGAAAGAGAAGGATGTTAAGATTATTGATCTTACGGATACTGAGATACTGAAAAAACATTTGCCAGAAAGTGCCAAAATGGCGCGCAATTGGGCAAGAAAATATAAAGAGGTCCTCGTGGAAGGCAAGATTCCAGCGCGTTGTGTGACACTGATGGAGAAACATAAAGAGTCCAGTGGTTTTGATCTCAGCGATTACTCTGAAAGCGAAGAGACTGTATCTCTTTTGGTAGATGAAATGTCAAAACTCAAATCCAAGTGATACTATTAATACCATGGCACCGCTACTGGAACAATATTGCACACTATGCTGAACTGCTTGCATATTCAATGGAGCTTACTTCTCTTATGCTATATTAGGAAATATTTCAGAGATCGAAAGGTACTAGCTCGAGCTTACCCGTGTAAAATGAGTATTATGATTCTGAAAAATGCACTTACCAACTACGAAAAGAGCAATTTGACTGTTGTTTTGACATGTTGCCATCACGTGATGATTTCGGATCCTAAAATGAATTCAGAACTATAATTAGATTTATAATAACAATCTAGAAACATTTTTGTATTACCCTATTTATCTTTGACTATACAGACTAACCGATATGGCAAAAGGGTTGTTATTTCTTAAAATTTAGATGAATGATTTGCCAAATATATTAATATATATTGCACAGCTTAATTGTCAAAGATAAGCAACTTACAATGACATTTAAATATTTATTTTTTATTCTAGTGGTATATCAAGTGACTTATATAAATGCTGTTTATATTGCTTAAGTAACTGTTTCTATGCGTTTTCATTCAATAATAATAAATTGGAAATAAATCTTTATAGCAAATGCAATATATATGAAAGGCAAAGTAACGATTGTTTTGTTTTGTTTTGTTTTTCTCTTCACTTTTGACTGTTTTGATTACAATATCACAATTATACAAATTACTCTTTTCGTAATTAATTTTTTAGGTCTACAAATAATTCTTGGCAAAGTTAATACTTTTATTTTTCTTTTAAAACTAGACGTGTTACACTTTTAGTTAGAAAAAAGTTTCTTGTTTCGTTTTATTTTATGGATTAATGGTGCATACAAAATTAGAAGCTGTAAAAAAAAAATTCTGACACTACCCAATCCATCTTGCTATGTACGTTAGACTGTGTACACGGGGGCGAAAGGGGAGGGGAAACTACTTGGGTAGCTAAGGTTGGGTGACTAAGTGTTGTCAGCATTTTGTTGGTCAACAGTACAAGATATGCCGTTTGAAGCCTCTGTATTAGGTTTAAGTTACAATCTCATGCTTATCTCTAGGATACTTTACACAATGCGGTATGGTTCATTGCCTCAATAACTGCATTTGTGTTGGGGGATAGCTAAAAACACCATTTTTTTCATTTGTTTACTGAACTTGGCTGCTAGGATTTTACAAATTCATTTTAACGCCATCTCACAAAGTGTTACGAGAGTTATGCATAATTATTGGGAAATCCTAACACTTCATTTGCACAGACTATATCAACAAATATAAATACAAACAGATGTCTCACACAGACTCTCTCCCTCTCTCTCTCTCTCTCTCTCACACACACACACACACACACACACACACACACACATGCGTCAAGTTTGATCCCGTATGTATTATGGGAAGTTGCTCGGATGTTTCCAGCTTCTCTTGAATCATGTCGAATTGTTGCCAATATTGTGTCCAAGTTGTTTTCATCTGCAGATGACGCCGTTTGTACTCGCTGTCATACCTTGTGTACTTCTGTTGTTGATCATTTCATAGGAACATGTAGCTTCCTTACACCAGACCGGGATAAGTTTTGGTGTCACGTTATTGATCGATTTGGAGTACGCGTTTACATGTGCTTAGATTCATTTTCTGATGTTGATTTTGTTAATACTCTTCTGGGAATGATGTTCCGAGACTTACTAGCTTTTATTAACAATTATCATATTATGAATTTTCATCTCTTGTGTATTACAACTGTTGCTTCCATGTGGAAAAAGTACACAAGCAACATTTGACAGGTAACCGTCATGCAATCCATTGTGTTCTGTGCCACTATTACTCATTTAAAAGGTATCCTTAATGATACGATGTAAGCTCCTGTACTCCAGTCTTCTAACTCATGTTACATCCTCGAGGCGTAGAATAAGAAATCAACTGTCCATCTTTACATATACACCCGAAATGTTTTCGCTTACTTCTGTGCTGGATGTGCACTGTCCACATAATCTTGTTAACAGTTATATTCTCTGTTTAATATGTTACGAGTCTAGGCTCTTACAAAAAGTAACAGAAAAGAGTGAAGACAACAAGCTTTGTAAAATTAAACAAATAATTTGTTTTCCTAGAATACCAAGTGAAAAATTAACAAAAACGAATTTACGGTTTTACGAATCAAATCCAAAAGTAATCCAAGAATTAAAAAATAGAAGTCCAAGTATTAAAAAGTCCTGAATTAATCTGAGTTCGAGTCCCGATGACATCCAAAATGGAAGGTGATGATGTCTGTTGTAACCTGCGCAGTGCCGTTTTGTCAACAGTTCTTTGTTGAATCACATAAAATATTATTTCCGTTCTTAATTCCGTATAAATTTCAGTAAATGTCTTTGTCCAAGAATTTTGTAAGAGCATTTATGTATTTCCAGGGAAGAGAATCACTTGAATTCCATAAAATAAAATTTCAACTCAGACTGGTCAAAACATAATGTAACTTGACATCTCAAGTGTTTTAAGCCCGACTGAACAATCTCTATAAAGAGTTATACACAAGTTTAAGACGCAAAACAGATTCCTGGATGAGGGTCAACCTTCTAGAAAAATTAGAAGTTTGTAACAATAAACACGTTTCATATCACATACTCCAGGTATGGCCTTGACTTAACTTAATGGTTCTTACTCTGAGAAAGAATAAAAAAAAGACAAAAAAAAGTTGTTTACCATAAAAAATCTAGTAAGAAGCTAATATGTACATGAATGTAAATATAAATAAATGTCAGTGATGTAAATGAACGTATTTTGAACTGCAGAATAAACTTAAAAGCCCTTAATGTCAGAATGCTTTCTGTATAATTTATCCAAATTCTTGCATGTAGCTGTTTTAATAAAGTTGTTTAAAAGATACCCCACATAAGGTATCATATTTAAAAGGTGAACTAGCAGTTGTATAAATTAGAAAGTGCAATTACAAAAATAGTTTCTGTTACACTTGGTAAAATGTTTGTGAGCGGCCTTCGAAAACTCTTATAAAGGTTTCACTTTAAATAATAAGTTTTATTTCATGGTGGATCTGCGTCGTTTTTGAAAATGTCTGAAAGGCCTTCATGCCCGGATAATTTCTGCCAAATTAGGCTAAAGTCTATTTATAGAAATCCTTTAAATGATTTTCTATTTGTACTAATGGCAGCCACATTTAATGTTGGATTAGCATCCTTTAAACAAATTTGTAAAATCTTCATGCCAGGATACTTTATATATAATTTGGTCACATACTGTTGAGTGGATTTTGTGAAGTTTTCTATTTTAATTTTGTTTGCTTTGGTGCTTTATGGCACAGCAACACAAATAGTGTATTTAGTGCAGAGGCAATTGAACTGACGTGCCTTGCCTGGGGACACACCACGGTAGCTGACTCAGGCTACTCTGATGGTAGGATTCAAACCCGTACCTTTCGGTAGCGATTCCAGCATCCTAATCACTAAGCTACCATGAATCCATCTTAGCACAAACTCTATGGCCGATCAGTATCATCTGCACAAATCTGAAATTGTTTCTTATCAGGCAGTTTTGGGGAAGTCCTGCAAATGTTTGTCGGCTATATTTGATGGTGGATTAGCAGCACTGGATCCAATTTTAAACACCTTTATGAGGTGATGCTTTCTGTGAAACGTATTCAAGTTCAGTTGAACCGTTCTTGACAACAAATCAAACATAGACAAGTCCTGTTGAACAGTTTTTGACAATAAACCAAATATGGTCAAGTTTTGTTGAATTGTTCTTGGCAAAAGTCACTTCAAGGTTTTCTAATTTTAGCATACTAATATGTGGAACATTGGAGCAAATCTTAAAGAGCCACATGCCAGGATGCTCTCAAATCTTAAAGAGCCACATGCCAGGATGCTCTCAAATCTTAAAGAGCCATATGCCAGGATGCTCTCAAATCTTAAAGAGCAATATGCCAGGATGCTCTCAAATCTTAAAGAGCCACATGCCAGGATGCTCTCAAACCTTAAACAGCCACATGCCAGGATGCTCTCAAACCTTAAAGAGCCACCTCAAATCTTAATGAGCCACATGCCAGGATGCTCTCAAATGTGGTAACATTCAGATGAGCTGTTTTTGAGAAAATGATGTTAATAGCAACTGTGAATTGATGACGGACAACATACAAATAAAAAGACCATACCATAAGCTCACTTGACTTTACAGCCAGGTGAGCCAAAAATTAGTTTACTAGACAATATGGAATTATCTGTATTATAATAGGGTCACAGTATATCCCCTAGGGGTGGAAGACTGAGAGTCAAAAATCTCCTTGGTGTCAAAACTGAGGGTCAGACTGAGTAAATAACAAACTTTGGTATCAAAAATGGGGGTCAAATTAAAACTTTGGGGGTATCTGAAGCACAAATGAGGGTAAAGGGAAACACTGGGTCAGTACTATTTAACGCAAGTAAAAGTGCTAGGTTTTAATTGTGATTTGAGTTGTGTATTTGTCTTGAAACATTTACGTTTGCAATTACATGTTGAACCAACCGTAGGTCACTCAGGTAGATGGTAAAGACACATAAGTAATGCAACATACCTTTTCTGTTTTTATTTGTTTCATGGTTTTACGGGTGTAATGCCATTTTTTAGCACATGATAGGCTATACATGGCAGCCAGTATATCTGGTGGAGGAAGAATCTGGGACAAAAACCCAGGAAGAACCACCAACACACAGCAAACTACTGGCAAACTTTCTCATAAATGCATGTCAAATGCATTCAGACAGGTGAGACGTCAGTGATCTGTAAAGGCCAGTGGCTTTGATCACTTAGCCGCTTGGGGCCTTAGACCACTTGGTTACCTGGGTCATTAGACCACTTTGTGACCTGGGGCCTTTGACCACTCAGCCACTTTGGAACCCTGCAAGGATTTATATTAGTGATGGAAAAGAAAACCAAAAGAAAACCAATACTTGCTGAAACTGCATGTACAGTGTCACGTTTATTTTAAATCAGCATGATGATATACCTTCCCTAACACATTTCACTGGGTCTATGTGAAACAAAACAGCAAGAATCATGACAGATTCTTGCTGGTACCTTATGACCACATTTCTTGTTTTTGAATGTGAAACTTTGATTCATTCATTCCCTGTCTCAACTCATCATCATACAAAATATGTCAAGTCAATTTAGCAGGATTATACATGAGCAAAGAAAATACTTCTTGTAAATAGTTTGATGAATTCTCCACAAAAAATACAAGTAACTTTTTGCTACAGTCAATATAATAAAATAAAATGAATGGAATGATAGAAGTTTACAACAAAAAAAAAATAAATAACAGCACAAGCTGGTAATGGTTAAATATTTTTAACATAATTTATCCTGAATAAACCAACAATCACAGACTTGGAATGTTAGTAAAGCAAATCTATACATGATATACAGCACTTGTACACAAGGATCCTTGTCTGCAAACATCAAATTGAAAAGTAAGATATTTTAAGAGAATGTCAGTCACATTTAGTCTGCTTCAAATTTACAGGAATATCTGAAGCAGACAAAATGTGTATGCAATTTTCACATTTACTATTTTCTGAAGAACATTTCTGAAAACACCATTAACTGATATTAATAATCGGGATTGTCTCCCCTGACCAAATCGGGATTTGTTAATCCAGTCTCTAATGGTCCAGTAATGACCTTTTTAAAATAAATGTCCTTGAAATGCAAATAAACATGAACTTAATTTTAATAAATGTGAACTTAAAAAAGTGAACTTACTTCAATAAATGGAGCAGTGTATTCCTTAACTTACTATAGTGCTATCTGTCATAAAGATGTAACAAGCAAAGCTAGTTGGACTGATGAACAAATTTGATGACTAAAATGAAAGGGTGAAGGAAAGTTTGGGCAATAAAATTTCAACATTGTCATCTCTGATGAATATTTAGTTGCAATTATAGATACAAAAAACTCACAAACTTTCTGGAGATATAAACTGTGACGATAAAGCAACACAAAGAAATACGAATATCTCTGATTAACCAAATAATAACAGTACTGTAGGCATTATTAATATCAGTCAAATACAGTACAAATGTATGTACATATTTAAATTTACAATTTTGTACATGAATTCTTTAATTTTTTAATTATTTCCAAACTTAACAAAATATCATGAACAAATAAAAATGTCTGGAATAACTAACTGTATCAATGGAGTCAAAAAATAGAATGAAAAAATAAACTGTAGTAAAAACAGCCAAAACTGAGTTTTCTCTACCCTAACATTTTATGTAACTTTTTCTCTACCCTAACATTTTATGTGACTTTTTCAATTTCAAAATTAGCACAAAACATTGGCAAACAATAAAAAGCCACTTCAAAAAAGAAGAAACTTAGAAAACTATTCTGGTCCATATATTTATTGTTCACTAGGCTCAAAATGTGCATCTTAAAGAACATGTGTCCTACATATTACAGTCCATTAATGCTGTTAGTTTTAAGTATCCACAGTCAGAAAGGAAATAAAACATTTCTACTGTATTGCCGACATATTTCAATAGTTCATACTTAGATTAGCATAAGATGTTCACAGGTCTTGATGCACAAATTCCTTCATTAAAATTTAATCAAATTCAGGTAAGCAGTTTTGGAGAAGTTTCTGTATTTCAGTAATGGCAGTTACACTTCAAGGTGGATCTCTATGAAATTTAAAACACTCTAAGGCCTTGATCTTGGACAAATCTGGCTTGAAGCAGTAGTTTCAGGTACTGCAAAGAAGCTGAGAACATCAAATAACTGGTTGACCATGAAAGATGTGACCAACTCGAGGTCATCCAGTCCCTTCACTTGTGCCAGACCTAATGGTGATAATGGACGATCTCCAAGTGTTGCCAAGGTTCAACAAAATTGGTTGCCTGAAGCCCAGGGACTATCAGAATTCTGCATCTGGGCTACCACACAAAGAATGCTCTACCTGGGCTACTGCATATTAAATCTGGCTAAACCCAATGGGTTACTAAATGCTGTTTTTTCTACAGATCTTTTCAGTGTCTTGTGACCTTTATGTTAGCTTGGGGCAGCTTTCTTCATATCAGGCTATCAGGTCCTTTTATAGTAGCCTCCTGGATTACATGTACCATCTGATTCTGAAATGTGTCAGCTTTGTTTGGCTTGGAGCACAACAACTCAAGCAGGCTATTTTGAGCAGAGAAAGTTGAAGTAAATTGCCTTGCTCTGATTCAGTTGTGGAATATGAAGCCTATCAGTCACAAGTCCAGCATGTTACCTACATAGCCACTTGTAGCTCATTGCTTCAACAGTTGATTCTTATGACATGCATGAGTGCATCAATCCAATCATATATCCATGAGTATCCATGGGGAAAATTTGTGGTAGTAATGCAAATATACCTGTTCGTACCATGAAGTAAAAGAAGTTAAAATTTTATATTCAGTAAGTGGTAGGTAAAACATCCATCTCATTGCTGGACATAGTATACATAAAATCTTGTCAAGTAAAAGAAAATACTGAATAATTAATATTACAGCATGTAGAGAAAAAGCTCAGCTAGAAAATGTGAATAAAAATAACTCGTGGATGGTGCTCATTAATCATTAAATGAAATATTGAATATTGTCATTTCTTGTTAGCTTTGAAATTTAAAGTAAACTAATGAACTATTAACTTACAATTTTCAAACTATTCTGCTGAACGAGCACAAATGTAACATTTATTTTATATTTTTTAAATGCTGATTTTGTCAGAACATAAAATGTGAAATAGTGCAATAAATGGTGTCTGAACATACTGGATGCCCTTGGACACAACATGTTTTGTTTACACAATATCACAACATCATCGGTGAAATAATGAAGAATTACACATGTTAAATGAAACATTGTGACATGGGTATATTAACCTAATTTATACCATGACATGAAAATATTAATGCAATTAACACAACGATAGGGGGTATATTACCCTAATTATTTCAATGGTTGTCAAACTCACATGCAAAAACACCAGTTTATACTGAAAGCTGACAAGTGAGAAAAAACTTACCATGCATATAAAGTCTCAACCATTAAAAAGAAAAACATACATGGTGTCCAGGATACATGTAAACCTGAAGTCTGAGTCACCAAAGCACTTTATAAATAAGAAATGGACAATTTTTAATTTGCTAAATGGCAAAAATTGCCTTGTCTGTGTAAAAATGCTTTTGTTTCCCATGAAACATAAATATAAAAAACTCCAATCAATAATGGCATGTAAATGCAGAGATTTTTAATTGTTACACTTAAACCATTAATTGCTGGAGGCATTCCAGAAAAAGTGAAACCAACTTTTTACAATTTTTATATTCAGATAAATCTGTACAACCCCACATACATATGGGACTTGAGATGTCTGTCTTTTCATAGGAATAATGAACTTATGAAATTTTAATGTCAAGTCAGTAAAAGAATTAAAGGATGTTTATGGCAATGTTAAAAACTTTTCAAATATTTAATCCACAGCTTGAAACAATATGTCCATGAAGTAAAATACTAAATTAATTTCATCTATTGGCTTCGGATGATGGCCTCACTGGTCAGTATTCTCAAAGTGTTTTGAATTCAAAGCCTGAGCTCAAAACCCTAGAATATGATTGGATGCGGAAGCACATCTAAATCTCTGAAATTTTACATCACAGGATGTAGAGCTAAGAAAATCTTTAAAGTTTTATCATTCCAAATTAAAATTATTTTTTAAATTACATACTGTAAAATTTTGTGAAACATAAGCCTAGTTTGATTTTCTTCTTAATTTTCAAAAATGCAAGGCTTGCTATTTATGTTCATTATAAATACAAGACCTGTTATTTATGTTCATCATGAATACAAGGCCTGCAATTTATGTTCATGAATACAAGGCCTGTTATTTATGTCCAACATGAAAACAAGGCCTGATATTTCATCACAAATACAAGGCCTTGTATCTGTACTAATCACTAATACCTCATATTTATCACAAATACAAGGCCTGATATTATTAATCATCACAAATACAAGGCCTGATATTATTAATTATCACAAATACAAGGCCTCATATCTTAACTACTCACAAATACAAGGCCTCATATTTATATTCAACACAAATACAAGACTTGATATCTGTAATGATCACAAATCCAAGGACTGATATTTCTGTTTATCACAAATGCAAGGACTGATATTATTAGTCATTACAAGTACAAGGACTGATATTTATGTTTATCACAAATCCAAGGACTGATATTATTAGTTATCACAAATCCAAGGACTGATATTATTAGTTATCACAAATACAAGGGCTGATATTAATACTCATTACAAATACTAGGACTGATATTTATGTTCATCACAAATCCAACGCCTGATATCTGTATTCATCACCAACTGACTGCAGTTTGTCAGGACATATTCCAACTTTACTATAAATGCCTGTCAATTAGGGGGTAAAATACTCGTGAGATACAAGTCTGCTTGTTGTTAATTAATTTTTAAAAAACACTAAAGCAGAAATAAATAATGTTGCTGTGTTAAATTCTATAGTACAGTGTTTTGAAACAATTTTTTAAAATACACAACTAGCCTGAAAGGTAGGCAGTGAATCTTGCAAGCATAATGCTAACACTAAAGCAGCAGTTAATTTAGAAAGTGACACATTTTCTGGTAAGTTTATTAATTAGATATATTAATCTCTCCTTTTATGTATGTATGTATATATGGCTACCATTTTAATTTTCTGGAAACAGTGTTAGACAAGCATCATTAGGATTTCAGGATGCCACATATATATATATATATATATATATATATATATATATATATATATATAGAACATCTACTACAGCAGGAAGCTCATCTCTAAACTTAATGACTGGAAATGTCAGAATAAAAAAATTATAGTCACAATACATAAAAATTATATTTTTTCTTTGAGTCATTGACATCAGTATGCATGGAAATTTCACAAAGCATGTTGACTTTGTACATTTTTTGACAAGGGAAAAAACTCCAAATCTAAGAATTCATATTGTAGAAATCAGAAGTTTGTAAATGTGTAAGGAAGAAAATTATGTCAAGTGTTTGAATATTAACAGTTTTATTGGCCCACTAAGAAATTAATCCGGGTATTCATTTTATTTTAATTTGTTCCCTTTCATTTCCGACCTTTTCTGGGACTATGAACAACACAAAAGTTAGTTTTTACAAAAGTGATACTGGCCATTTGTGTTCTGATCAAACTACCGTCTCATTTTGGATGGAAAGGTGAGACTTTCCTGCATGAAAAGCAAGATTGTGTTCAATAAGGACAGCATTCATTGGCCTCGGTCAAGCACTGGGCAAAAAATTCAACTGTAGCATGAATGGTAGGTGTCAAGAGGACACTTGCCACACACATAGCATGCACATTTTCTTTTGCGCAGTCAATCTTGCTAACTAAGACATAAAAGATGTTTGGAAAATTGAGACATGCAGTAAAATCATCAAGAATGCCATATGCCTGAGTTTAGACCTATTTACTTTATATGAATTAAATAAGAATTTGCTATGGCATGTAATGTGTATGTCAATCTCAGAAGATCAGCGTAAACAAGAGGTCCAAGAAGGATCTGAAATTACTCCTCTGACTAACATGTGCCTATAAAGTCAAAGCCCACGAGCAGTTGACATAAAAAATCTAGGCCAGCAGAAGATTTCTTTAGAAATTTCTTCCAATGCCATTTTATCGCTTATGTCATGAAATTAGCATTCAAGATTTCTTTCCTTTTTTTATACATTTATCCATTTTGATGGCACAACAGTATCATGTCAAAGAGTGAAAGGCCGCTATGCAAGCATGTTTTCTGTTGGTCAGCTGGTCAGTTCAGTTAATTGGTTTTTAAAATAAAGTTATGTTTTCTAGTTGTAGTAATAGCAGCCATCAGCATCATTTACATGAAAGACATTCAAGTTAGGACGATATCTGTCAAATTTCTTAAATTATGTAGTTTTCTATTAGAAGTTACTAAAAATATGTTTTCTTTCAAACAACAGCGATAATTGAAGGCAAAATGTCAACATTTGTTTAAAACTTACAGCTCTTCATGCCAGGGTGCAATCTGTCAAATTTGCTCCAATTTTTGGTGTGGTTTTTGAGAAGTCATACCAAGGATTTTCTATTTTTAGCAATGGTACAAAATCAAAAGCCCTTAATGTTGAAATGCTTTCAGTCAGTTTGGTCAAATTCTGTTCCACATGTTTGTGAATGTCATTTTCTATTTTTAGCAACAGGTGGTGAATTAACATTATTTGCACATAACTGAAAGCCAGTATGCTTCTTGTAAATTTGGTCAAATTCTGTTTTTGAAATGTGGTTTAAATATTGTTCTACTTTTGGCAATGCCAGCCACATTTTTTTATGGTGGATTATCATCATTTGAACAAAACTGAAAGGCTTCATGTCATGATAAGTCTAATGATCTGTTGCAGTTTTACTAATGGTGGATTGACCAAGAGTGGCCGAGTGGTCCAAGGCACATGCCTTTACAGGTCTCTATGTGGGTTTGGGTCTTGGCTCAGCCAGAGTGGGTTTGGGTCTTGGCTCAGCCAGTGCAGCATAGGAGAGTAGTTTATCATGTACTAAAAATGGCATAAAACAAACAAAACCAAAACAAGCAAGTAATGCTGCCATATTTAAAAGAAGATCCATACAAAAACTGAATGCTCTCTATTCCAGACCACTTTCTATTAAATCTGGGCAATATCAGGTGAAAGCAGTCATTCTAATATACTTCTATTTTTAGCAATGACTGTCACATTTACTGGCAGATCAACAACATCTGAATGAATTTAAAAGTTTTTCATGTCAGGAAAGTTTTGGAGAAACATTTTCTGCTGAATCAATATTCAGAAGATATCATTTAAAACTGTTTCTATTTTAGTAATGGCAGCCACAAAATCATTTTTTTCATAAATGAAGCCTTCTATTCCAGGATGCTTTCAGTCAAATTTGGTCAAATTGTGTTCAGTGGTTTTTGAGAAGTCATTTTTATTATTTTCTAGTTTCAGTTGTTGTTCTAGGGTTTAGTGCCAATTTTCAGCACAAGACAGGCTATACATGGCAGGCAGTATAAATGGTGGAGGAAAAACCTGGGAAAACTCCAGAAAGAACCACCGACCCATGAGAAGCTACTGGCAAGCTTTGTCACATACCCACACTGGCTGAGCCCGAGACTCAAACCCATGCAGACAGAGGTGAGATAGCAGTGATCCGTAGTGGTGACTGCTTTAGATCACTCAGCCACTCAGGGCCCCTTTAGTTTTAGTAGTGGTATACATATTTGATGGTGTATCAGCATCAAGTCTACAAAAGTGAAAGCATCTATACCTGGTTTTCTATTTTCTCTCAGATTTACTCAAATTCTGTTGATCAGTTTGTGAGATGTTATTTGTAGATTGTTCTATTGTAGTACTGGCAACCATATTTGATTGTGGATCAGCATCATTTGAACAAATCAGACAGAACTCCATGCCATAATGTCTTTCTGTCAAATATGATTTTTCAAATTTTAGTAATGATGGTCCTATTTAATGGCAGATTGGTGCCATTTGTATAAATCTGAAGGTCATCAAAATCAGGATGTTTTAAAAATTATCAAATTCTACTGAAAAGCCTTCGATAAGGTGTTTAAAGATTAATCAGTTTTAGCAATATCAGCCACAATGGACAGTGGATCATCTGAAAATAATCTACAAGATCTTTGTGCCTGCTGATAGGCATCCTTTTGTACAAATGTAAAACATTCATGTCACAAAGCTTACTGTCAAATTTTGCCAAATGAGAGCGCAACATAAAATTTAACGTCTCTATGCCAGGATGCTTTCTGTCAAATTTGCTATATCCTACTGAGCGAAAGTGCAGACATAAACTTGAAAGCCTCTATGCCAGAATGTTTTCCGTCAAATTTGATCACATTCTTTTAAGCCGTTTTTTTTAGAACAAACTGTTTACAGATTTGCTGACCACTTCAAGGAATTTCTCTATTAAAATCTCAGAATAAAAAATGTTACAAAATATTCTGATCTTCAAATCTTTTGAGTCAAAATACACAATATGTCAAAAATTAAGTAATGGAATGTAAAGATATGATATAAATACAGTTCTTCTGTAAAAGTAAAGCAAATTTTAATTTACTTTATAAACATATACTATAATTTTTCTTTTCAATGTAAAGAAGTCTCCTTGACTGTGAAAAAATCTGTGACTATAGTGTTACAATATATATTGCAGCTATGAAAATACACTTTGCTCATTCCAAATAAACTCTGATGCACAACGTCAACAAAATGGGGTTAGAAAATGCAATGTGCTCCAACAAATTCTGTAACAATAAAAATTATGAGAACAAAATTTTCAGTATATTATCAATGTGTACCCATCATCTTCACCCATGGCAGTATGTTTAGCATGGGTTTACACCTCCCATGGCAGTAGTTTAGCATGGATTTACACCTCCCATGCAGGCTCAGTGTACACAGTAGTAACCAAGCTTCACCCAGGGCAGTATGTTGAAAAATGAATTACAACTTTCAAGCAAGCACAAAATACACTATAGCAAAATTTTACTTAGGTCTATGAAGCACCTAAAATATTGCGTAATTGAACATAACAATGACTCACATATAAAGACATTAAGCACAACCCCCAGGGTCATAAAAAACAAGTTGCTGATGTTCATACACAATCTTTACAGATAAACTGAATCCAATATGGGGTGAATAGCACTAATTTACTTGCAAACAGTAGTAGTAAAAGTGATTCAGTAAAACCTGCTATCAAAGACCACCTGTCATGACAGACCAGATACTCATTGAACAAACTAATGTCAATATAGTGAGAAATGACCACCAATAAGATAGCAGCCACCTGACCTGAGGCCATGTCTCCTTCATACAAGGGGCGATCTCCCAAAGTAGGTAATACCTAAAGTAGTACTAATTGTAGTAGGGGTCTAATAGTACTAATTGTAGTAGGGGTCTAATAGTACTAATTGTAGTAGGGGTCTAATAGTACTAATTGCAGTAGGGATCTAATGCAATACTAACTGTAGTAGAGGTCCAATGCATTACTAACTTTAGTAGGGGCCTAATGCAATACTAACTTCAGTAGGGGTCTAATTCAGTACTTTTTGTAGTAGGAGTGGTAATTGTAAAATAAATTATCTTTTCTGGGGTTAACTGATTATCATAATGGACCCACAACAAGTGGACTGCAGGTTGAATCCTGAATAGTCAGAACTGATGGGGTCAACTACCATGATGAGTCTCAAGACAAATCACTATGGTCCCATTGCCTTTGTACTAAATTGTCTTCAATGTACTGCGAGAGACACTAGACAAAGGGAACAAACTCTTACCCATTAACTCCCCCTACCGCATCTAACAGGCTGCCCATCAACAGGAATTTACAGGTTTGGCTTTTGTGTGGAGGTGTTGGAGGATTAAATAGTAATGTGATCAGGTAAGAATTGTCTGAGAAACATAACTTACAAACTAGCCTACTTTCTTCATCAAATATTTTCCCAGCTCAGATTGAAGTTAAGACACCAAGTAATTGGAGGCGGAATGCCTGAGCATCCATGGGAACAATGGCTGCATTCCTTACATGAAGGATAAACTGCTCTCCTAACATGTGGACAGTAAAAGCAATGGTCATGTGACTCATAATGACAACAAAACAGACAAAAAGACCTTTTTTTTCCTGAGAAAAAAACCTGGGCAAATCCAATGAAAGTGCTAAACCCGCACCTGTGAGGAGGTAGTGGTGACGTTTATTCCACAGGCTGTCATCGAGGCAGCAATCAGTGGACCCATCATATTCAACTGTTGTGTTCGCAAAGCTAGATCATGAAAACTTAAAGCTGACTGTACATGTAAGTCAACAGCATCTATTGTCTCATATCAAAACATGTACTAATGTGAGGAACTCTGTGTTCACTGGGAAATTTTATCTGAAGATTTCAAAATACAATGAGCATATTATCCACTTCAACCACAATGCAAGGCCTTGAGGGGTTGCATCCTCTTTCCCAGCCTTCACTGGATTAAAAGATACCAGGCCCCATGGCCCTTCTAGTAGTATTTGAGAGAATCAATTGGGTTTTGCATCATCACATCTTTGATATATCAAGATGAGGTGGCTGATGACCACACTTCGACTGCCAGCAACCTAATGTTAGCTATGATGCCACGATGCATCATTAAGACCACAGAACCATCCAACAAGGGATAGTTTGGGTCCACTGAAGGGGCATGCAGCTTGCTCACCTTGCATGTCAAAGCAAGAGCTATCAGAAAAACTGTTTTGTATGATAGCAGCTTCAGTTTCATAATCCATGTTACACATGTTAGGGAGACAGGAGTTTCATAATCCATGTTACACATGTTAGGGAGACACAAGTTTAATAATCCAGGTTACACAAGTCAGAGAGGCACACGAGGTAGAGATTGTTCTTCCTAACCAGGGTGGACAGAATGCTGGGTAGGTAGAGATCTGACTTGCTTTAATAGGAACCCCTAACTGACATAACTGGAAAAGATCCTGAACTTGACCAACGACATGCAAACCATGTACTTTGTAAGGTTGCTGTCCAGGTACAACACAGTCACTGCTTATGAGGCCAACTGGAGAGTGATGATGCTGTTGATAATCTTTGTGAACACCAACTGACTGATGTTGTGACAGAATGGGAGAACATGAAGTTGGTATATTGTTCCTTGGAAGCATAATCGAAGAAACTTGTTTGAAGCCCGATTGATAGGGGTCTGAAAATATGGGTCAGTTAGGTCTACACTGATTGCAAATTCATCCACTTCACAGAAACACTAACTATATTTGCCATTTTTATTTTGAAACCTGGTGTGGCCATCAACTTCATTTGGTTGAAATCTATGACCAACCCAAGTTTCCATTACCTGTGGATATTATAAAAATACCTGTTTAGAAACAACAAAAAGCTGAGCTTGGTTTGTGAGCTCTTTCTACCATCCATATGTCATAGCAATGAATTGATTTCCTTCTGCAAAATGTCAACCTTCTCCAGATTGGACACATCCTGGTAATGAAAGAGGTAGACAAAAGTGGAGCTGGTTGGAGAATTAAATCCCTCTAAATCAATTTGGATTGTCCATTCACTTTCTAAAAAATGATTGATCCAAGACTGCCAAAAATGCAACAGTCTGGCATCTACAGGCAAGTTGTTGGCAAGCAGCCATTGTGGCAAGTCAGCAAGAACTGCTGGAAGACTTCAGGAAGGAGAATCTTGTTTTCAACGCACTTTATTTAAAATTGAACTATGCATGCTATGATCTGAATGTAATATGCTAACTGACAAAGAGAGTACATCACTTACTGCAGGGTTTGTCCTCAACGTTTTCATGTCAGTAGAGAACATACATATCAGCATGTTGGAGGCAGTTCCTTTATGTGTGTATTATGGTATCTACCCAATAGATGTGCTATGAATAAACGTGTGTGTGGAATATGGTATCTACCCAATGGATGTGCTATGAATAAGTGTGTCTGTGGAATATGGTTTTTACCAAATGGATGTACTATGAATAACTGTGTTTGTGGAACTGTATCTACCCAATGGAATGAATAACTGGCCTGCTGGGTTGGTATGGTATATATCCAACGGATGTCATAACTGTCTGTGTGTGGTATGGAATCTACCCAATGGATGTGCTATGAATAACTCTCTGTGTGTGTTTGTGAGTGTGATAAAGTATCTACCCAATGAATATCTGTCTGTGTGGTGTGGTATGGAATCTACCCAATGGATGTGCAATGAATAACTTTGTGTGTGTGTGTGTGGAATCTACTCTTTGATGTGCTATGACTAACTGTATGGGTGTGTGTGGTATGGTAGCTATCCAATAGAATGAATAATGCCTGCTGGTTGCATCTGCAGCTGGGCAAGTGACTCAGCTTGTCTTGCAGGTATGGATGTGAAAGCATATTTGATGGACAAATAAAAGGTGATTCAATGAATGGCTGCAGGGTCAGCTCAGCAACACACTGGATGGTCAGCTTGGAAACTAGCTATGCAGAATATGCATTGAAACCAACAGACTGACTCAATGGATCCCCATATAACTTTACACACCATGAAACAGCCAGCTGGCATGCTTCACACCTCACAACAGTGACAATTTCTTTGCTCACTAGTGAAAAGGTACAGCAAACCGGACTGGCTTGTACACAACCTGAGTGGTTGCTACAGCATAGAAGGATGAAAGTACGGATTATAAATTCCAACAAATACCAGATGTGCCTGTACCTACAGAACTGAAAGCCATTTTAGGGATGCAGGGGGACATACACCCACCAAAATAGGAGTGGACATTCTACTGTTAACTCGAATCCACTATCAGAGGTGTGTACTATATGTAGGGACATAAATTCCCCTGATTGCATCAAATATGTCATTACTTCTTGGACCTGTCTTGCACTTAGTATAGAGAATCATCATAGTTCAGCTGAAATTGACAACAACAAAAATATCAGAAAATAACAACCCAAACATGTTAACATGGAACAATAACAATTACTTAAGAGAAAAATACAGCAAATATGCATGAATAGACAACCAACAACAAGCACCAATGATACAGTATTGGAACAAAAGGTCAAGGTATTCAACTCTACCACTTAGAAAATATGTAAACAAAGTTTGATCGAAAATAAAAGTAATTACTGTAGTATGTGGCAAATACATTATTACAGAATATTAAGACTTTCTATATGGTGGGTTGCAAAAATTAAGAAATATTTGGATTCCAGAAGCCAAGTAATGCAGATTGTACCAAATGAAAAACTTGAAAATGTCTGGTTGATGGGTAGCCATCAATTAGTAGTTGTTGCAGTTGTTGGCTTAATGCCATTTTCAGCACAGGATAGACTGGCTATAAGAGGCAGCCAGTATATATGGTGGCAACAGAACCCACAAAATCCCCATGAAGAACCACTGACCAACAGGAAGCTAGTGGCAAACATCTCACATACATTGGCCAAGCCAGTGATTTGAACCATGCAGTCTGAGTTATGATATCGGTGATCTGTAAGGTGAGTGCATTAGACCACTCAGCCACCCTATGGGATAATGAGTAAGAGTTTCTTCCCTTTGCCTATAGGGCAAACAGACATGAGCTTCCCTCCAGAAAGGGGTGGATCTGATAGAAGGAGAATGATCAGGAAAGGTGTTTGATTCATAAACACAAAAGTGTGCTAGTACAACTGAATAGTATTGGCAATATCCACCATCTTCCTGCTAGTACAACTGAATAGTACTGGCAATATCCACCATCTTACTGCTAGTACAACTGAATAGTATTGGCAATATCCACCATCTTACTGCTAGTACAACTGAACAGTACTGGCAATATCCACCATCTTACTGCTAGTACAACTGAACAGTACTGGCAATATCCACCATCTTACTGCTAGTACAACTGAATAGTATTGGCAATATCCACCATCTTACTGCTAGTACAACTGAATAGTATTGGCAATATCCACCATCTTACTGCTAGTACAACTGAATAGTACTGGCAATATCCACCATCTTACTGCTAGTACAACTGAATAGTATTGGCAATATCCACTGACTAATCAACTCTCCTTACAATGAGTACATTTTTCTTCATTTTGTGTTTTAACAAATATGTGATCGTTAGGTTCATACATTTACTTCTGAGAAGTTATTATTTTTTTATACTTCCATGCATGTAGCATGTATAAATAAACATAACGAGTCAGAAATGTAAATCTGTACTTGACATCTTGTACTAATGCAATCACATTTATGTGATCTATGAATTTTTCTAAACTTACAACTTCTTTTCCAGGAATTATTTTCTTTACACAGCACTGTCCTGTAACAGTAAAATTCTAAGGAAGGTCAATGAGAAAGATACTAAGGAAACATGCACAACATTTTGTTAAAGGGAAATTGCCATATGGATAGTATATTATAAAGATCAAGTTTACCATTTTACACACTTGTTACATCAACTGGAAGCCAAAATGATCTGTAGAAAATGTCACTGTAACGAGAGTTGACTAGACTGGATGTCTTAACATTTTATATTTATCTCTCATTATGTTACTGAAGTCCACTACATGGTTGCAATCCAAACTGACATATTTAACAAATGGATTGTCTGAAATACTAGTCAGTAGTGTGGATGACCTCCTTAGTTTGAAAAGCAAAATCAGACAAAACCATAATATCGCAAAAATGACTGGCAATTAACAGTGAACTCCACCTGATCACACAATATCTAAAGCAATCAGGAGTGATCCTATTCCTAGACTTGTAAATCCAGTTACAGTCTGCGATCAGTAATACTGTTTGTGTGATATGGGAATGACTCTCAGATACCAACCAAAGTCTGAACACTTTGCATAAGACAGTAAAATCAGTCATCAGAGACCATTGTTTTTAAAGACTACCTGTCATGAATGACAATTTTTAATGCATGGAACAGTACAGCTGTTTTATGTGATTTGAAATACCACCCTTTTGTAGGGAGAATGGGTCTCTCAAAACAGCTTTGTAGTAAAAAATGAACTGTGATTAAAGACTACCTGACTTGCAAGACCACTTATTTGTGGGAAGAATGGGTGGTTCATTAAGACTGCTTTCACTATATTTTGTCCTGAACTCTAATGAGGGCCACTTATCTTGCGAGACCATTTTTCATTAGCAGAATGAGTGATTAATGGACACAAGTTTCACTGCACAACGTAATGATCTCTAATAGACCAACTGTTTGAGGCATGATCCTTTATACTTACAAAAATGTGGTCTCTCCAGACAGCTCTGACTGTATCATGGATTGACCTCTAATAGACCAACTGTTTGAGTCATGATCCTTTATACTTACAAAAATATGGTCTCTCCAGACAGCTCTGACTGTATAATAGATTGACCTCTAATAGACAACTGTTTGAGGCATGATCCTTTATACTTACAAAAATGTGGTTTCTCCAGACAGCTCTAACTGTATAATGGATTGACCTCTAATAGACCAACTGCCTTGAAAGACCACATTTTATAGGCAGAAAAGTTGTTGACTCCAGGCCTTCTTCAATGTACATTAGTTGTTTGAAGCAGTTTGACAGTAGTGGTATGTTTTTATAGTTTTACAAAAAATTACATTTTTCTTGGTACTTAAATTTGCCAATGATTGAGCATGGCATCATTCTTTTGTAGACCATTCCATTTTCTTTGGTTCTTTCAGTCTCTGGTTTGCATCATCCTTGCAATCCAAGAAAACATGGTACCCTCTGACTAAAACATAATTATTCTATTCCTCAGGAAGTTTCTGGACCATCCATATCATTGCTGTTTTGGATCAAACTTCCATCTAGGCTTCCCGACTCTGAGGCATTCAAATCAGTGACACTCAATCCTGAGTGCTGGACCTTTAAGTGCTTGTTCAATTCATATTTTCGGACAAAATCTTTTCCACATAGAACACAAATATGTGGCCTGCTTTGAGTGTGAATGCTCTGTATATGACGTTTCAAATGGTCGGAGCGACTGAACCTTTTCCTGCAAATGTCACATTCATGTGGCTTTTCTCCAGTATGAATTGCCACATGACGTTTAAGATGAATATTTTTTGCAAATGCAATTCCACATGTTGAGCAAACAAAAGGTTTCTCACCAGTGTGCGTCCGGAGATGGATCCGAAGTACACAGTAAGTATTGAATGATTTGTCACAATGTGTACAAGCAAAAGGACGTTCTCCAGAATGTGTCCTCATGTGGATCTGAAGATTGGATTTTGTTGAGTATTTTTTGCTACAAATATCACAACTGTGCTCCAGACTGTCCGAATGTACTGTTCGGATATGTTTCATGACATTCTTTCTGCCTGAGAATAGTTTATCACAAATGGGGCATATATGCTTGCCATTACGAACCTCGATCTTCTGTATAGGATGGGAAGTTTCCTTTTCAGGACCCAACAGACTTGCTTGATCAAAATGAGGACTGATGTCCACAATTCGATTTAGAGGACTTCCTTTTGGATCAACTTTTATCAAAATATCACCTCTGTTTGATGTTAAATTCTCACATTTGTCATTACTGTAGTTCTGCAAATCCATATCATCATGATTTAACAAGTCAGATAAACTATCAATATCATTACTATAACCCTTTGGACTATCCTTTTCTGTCCTAATTGATTTAAGAGAGATCAAACTCTGTTCTAATTTTGACTTTGGTCTAGCTTCTGCATGGGAACGAACATGTTCTTCATAATTGCTGTAACTGAGAAACACCTTACTGCAGAAGAGACACATATGTAGACTTGGTTTTTCGTCTTCATATTGGCTATGTGAGGATGAAAGGGAGTGATTGCTATTAGCATTTCTCTCAAAATTGTTGTCATTCATAGAATTAGTTTTAAGGGCATCCTGACACTGTGACCTTGATTTAGTGCCGCTATGATGGTCTCCATGGTTGTTGCCATTGAGTCCAGAACACGTCGCTCGTAGCTGAACACTGACATCCTTGTAGCTGGAATGATTATTTGATTTCAAGTCAACAAAATCTGAAAAGAAAACATTTAAATAGAATATATATTAGAGTCCAACATAACCGTATAGTTTTAGGCTTTTTCCATATCTGTATAGTTACGATGTTAACTTGTGAAGCTGGATGCTGGAAACTTAGCTCCTCTGTATTAAAACGTTCAATACTTGGAGTAACAGCTGTCATTCCTGTTTAAAGTAGTGCTTCACCACACCTCAGGACAATAATGCCTATATAGTGCCAACTAAAGGTAGATTCTTTAAATAAAATGTAATAATGAACTGCAAACACACTTTAGGAAGATAAACTCTTCCAAATAAATGTAAAAATCAAGAGTAACAAATAAAATGTCAAACTTTAAAATGTTAACATTCTGTAAAATTAGCATAGTTAAAACATGAAAATCCTTAAAAGATAGGGTCCAAATTTTTTTTTATATAACTGACATTCCTTAAGAAATGACAGGATTTTCGCAGGTGGTACAACATCATCATACAGATTCTTTATGCAGTTGACATAAAGGCTCTGTCTCACAGACTAAGTCAGCACACTCAACAAAAATGTGTCTCCTGTCAGTGGACACTGGTATGATATGTATTCTGGGCAAGACTGACCCTTCAGGAGGTACGAGTCAGGTACAAGTGTACAATTCGCAATTGGCACAATTCCACCAGATCTTGGCAATTTGTTCTATACAAGGGATACCACTGCCTATAGTGGGTTCAATGTTCTCATATTTTTTGGTGGAGTTTTTATTCCACATATAAAGTATTATAAATATGCATTTTACACAATATTTGAACTCAGTATTTGAAGTATATGAAATCTTCCATTCAAAACTGGTTGACTGCAGGGAAGCTTTCCATTATCTGCTCTTTCATTATCCATTTGTACCAAATTAACTCAGTAGCCACCAGTACAAAATGTTCTTTCTAGACTTTATGTGGGTATCGTGTTACTTCAATATCTGAGATATTAACAAATTGGAAAATCTTACCTGAAATGTACAAATGCATTCTTTTTATTTGTCAGAATATTTTTTAAAAATAACATTTTGAGTTAAGTAAAATTTTATGATATATGGCCAGGCAGCATAATTTCAAAACTTTAAAGCAAAGAACTTGAGCTCAAGGTAAAAAACCCTCAACTGAAATGTGAAACAATATACGTAATTAAATTTAGCCGGTAGATGAATCAAGATCACAAAAGTTCTCAGACATTTAACTTCATTCTTGTTACAGTAATGGAACATTATATTTTTCAGGATTGAGCTAGAATTTTGTGCTCAACAAGCTTCAAAAATATGGCCCAAGACATCACAGTCCTGAATCTATCGGATTTTAAACTTGAAATCCACATGAAAAATAAAGCCCAAGGCATCACAGTAATGACATTGTCAGATCTCAGAAGAAAGTCAGACTCATATGGAAATATGATATGACTTGAGGAATCATTGTCCTGAAAATATCAGATCTTTGGCTCCAAATTGAAAATATGACCCAGGGCATCGCAGTTCAGAACCTGTACCATCTGAACTCTACCTGGAATGCAAATCTTTAAGTAAATTATATTTCTCCATGAATACTTACCCATTCACATTAATGTTAGAGTATATAAGCATGCTAACTTCTGAATCCAGATCTACTAAAACAAAATTTGTCTTTTCTGTCTAGACAAAGGGCAATAACTTTTGCCCATCACATCCCATTGCCACCACTGGTGTCACTAGTTTTTAAGCTAATGAGGATACTCGCATGGCAGGGTTGTTGGGAGGGTTTTAAAGTAATATGAGGGGATAAGTTTTCTTGGAGAAACATAATTTAATTAGAAATCTGATTTTCCTTCAAATATGTTCCTGTTCATATTAACATTAGGAGAATGGGCAATAACAGAAGAAGGGAATGGTAAGCATCCTACCCATACATTGGGTATCCTTCTAGGAAAGAAATATTGGGTAAGTATTCTTGGAGAAACATAATTAACTTTAAAATTTGCTTTCCCCTTCAAATATGTTCCCTGATCACATCAACATTAGCAGAATAGGCAATAGTAGGGGGGAATAGGCAATAGTAGGAGGGAATAGGCAATAGTAGGAGGGAATACTGAGCATACTACCTTTACCTCAAATATCCCTCAAGGGAAGAAAGATTGGATTCCCTATGTAAAGTATAATACACTCTCCTACTTAGGACAGCACAGCATATGGTCATATGAACCGTGTCTGCTCTATCCAGTTAAGAAGATAATAAATGAAATCTTCTTACCATCGAAATTCACTGGCGAATCTAGTGAAGATAAGAGGCTGTGTTGGTTTAACTGGGTCTTTTAGTTGTTTTGGCCACAGCCATGGGACTCGTCAGTTTCATATTTTGTCTCTGTGAAGCTAAATCCCAGAGATAAAAGCTCAAGAAGGTGGAGGCTGCATGCCCACCAACAGCTGTTATGATGTCATGGACCAAAACATTGCATTCCAGTGTGAGGCTGGCAGAAATTGTTCAGATTTCATAAGCTGAAACTCTTGTGAGATGACTGTGACCTTTCTAGATTCCAGAGTATGCTGAGTATATAACCCACTTAAGCCACAAAGGTCTGGCTTGGGAGGTATGACCCGCTTTCTCACCTTCACTGGAAGAAAGAGTCCTTTGCACATGCCATGACTTATCTCTGTATGCTTAAGTACTACTTGAGGGCACAGACACGGCAGCTACAGATAAGAGGGAGCATATGGTGACCCTCTGACTGCCCCTGATGGCGACTGGTCAATTACATCAGGATGAGATGAACAATCACCAAACCATCTGATCTGAACAGAAGAGGTTTGGGTCGACTTAAAAGCAAGTCGCTCAACCTGCAAGCCAAAGATAAATTATCAGCAAATATGTTAGTAAGTTAACAGCTTCTGCAAGGTACAGATTAATAACTTGAAATTTTCTGAACTGAGCCATGATAAGATCCACAGGAGAGTCCAGTTTGAAAATCTCTTCTGATACAATTCTTGAATGTATCAGATATCACAGACTGGTGCCTTTGATGGTAAGTGGTGCCCACTTTTTCTCTCCATAGTGCCAAAGAAAAAAGTTGACTAGAGAGACTGAGGCACTCAATGGGTCTATGTTATTGACTCAGCACTAGCCCCTGGTCTCTTCAGCCACCTGTGCACCCACAGACCATTCATTCCTCCTATAAACTGGATGACTAAAGTGGTCCTCAATGACTCAATGGATGAACTCCCATTGCAGTCCCTGAAAACATGCCCCTTTCCTTCATAAGCATTCATGTGGAGGACCTTCTTGCTTTTGAGATTCTCCCTATAGTTGAAGGCTTTAATTCTTTTCTTGCAAAGCTGTCCTGACATGAGCTGTGAAAAAGACAACAGTCCAGACATGGATGTAACACTTGTGACCATGGTTGTTTGAAGAGATTCATTTAGGCCAGAACATTCCTGAGTAGGTCTCTCACAAGACCAAGTAGATTGCTGACCAAGGACTTGTCCCACTGGAGATGGGCTATCAGAATTATCTTGTAATTGTTGTTGACCTCATTCCAGCAACAAGTGGGCTCCCCAACAGTGTGTACTGGCATCTGTAACTGCTGTCACTTCTATTTGTTACTTCCCCAGAGGAATTCCTGTCATGAACCAACCATGGCTGTGCCACTGATACAGGATCTCATTTGTGACTATTTGCCTGAGTGGACTGGAAAAGGTTGCCACTGAGGCAGCAAAGTCATTTGTGAAATGCACATTTCCAGCCCAGTGGGATCAAATTCGCTGCACTGAATAACCTGAGGAGATGCAAAAACTCTCACTAAAATCCCCATCCTTTTGGAAGTGATTATGAATTCAAGAATCTGCATGACACAGACATGGGTGGATACATACATGATTGAGATTGGTTATAATCTCCATACCAAGGTGGATAAGACACTGGGATGATTTAAGGTTCACAAGAAAACCATGATGATTCAAATGGAACAAGAGATTGCTTCTGACACTGAGGAGAAAAACACTTACCATATGCTTTTGGAGGAAATCATCCACATTCAAACCCAGTGCCACAGAGGAAGTTGACTGGAACAGAGAGACAACTCAATCCATAATTTGGTAATGACCCAGGAGTTGATATTTAGACTGAATAGAATGACTCAAATTGCTGAACTTGTCATGGTAAGCAAACCAAACAAATTTTCACAAATCTGGGTGAATATGGACATGAAAATATGCATCTGTGAGATTGAGACTGATGCAGTACTTGTCCATCCTGATGTAGAGATATTTAGTTCTTGCCATCTCTATCTTGGAACTTGGTGCATGAATGAATTTGTTGAGTCAACTTAAGTCTGATTTACCTCAACTTGCCATTCGCCTTACAGGAATGTAACAAGGTTTTAATGCAATCTTCATTGCCCACTTGTCGATGACAGACTGACTCCAGCTTAAGAATTTCGCCCTTGTCTCAATCTGATGGAACATCAATTAGAAGGGGCGAGAAAGAGCGAGCCACTAATACTACACCTGTTACTAACTGGGTGAGTCAACAATAGGCAGTGTGTGCGTGAAACCATGAACAACAACATGCATCAATGATAGCATGTTGTACCATGTAGTGTAAAAATTGTCAATTCTGAGAAAGTGTAACAATTTCATAAAATATCCAAAAGAACAATATTTAACACCTATTTAGGAATGAATATCAATCCAAATTAATCTAAAATCCTGCAAGGATGGTTTGAATTTAACACAAACTTGGATTCATGGGAGGTGTCTCGTACGAGGAGTTGTTGTGAAGCTTATAAATAGTGACACCTGGTTGTGTCAAAGAGGGGTAAAGAGTTAATGCCCTTTGTCTATATGAGATACACAGAAAAGACAAATTTCATATTTTTAATAAGGCTGGATTCAAGAGGTAGCAGGCATATATCACATTAATGTGATTAGGGAATGTATATAAAGGAGAAAATATTACTCAAGGCATCACAGTCCTGACAAGGTTAGATCTCAAATGAGATTTAGACTCAAATGGAAAATCTCACCCAAGGTATCAACTTCCTGAAACTCTCAAATCTTAAACTCTGACTCGAAATGGAAAATAAGATACAAAAGAACATAAAACAAGCACATAAAAGCAAATTGTATGCATCTTTATTTTATTCACAGCTTGCCTTGTGTGAAGCAAGATCTTGCAAAAATCAACTTGACACATCAATTTTCTCAGAATGTACCACTACATTGATAGTGTACCATTACCTCTTATATTTGTGGATTAAAATAATCTCTAGCATTGATCTGACATGTATTGTACTGGGTATGACCAAATTTGACAGTGAGATACAACCGGTAAATAATGAAAAAGGGAGCTAACTCTTTTAGTATGTTTGTTCATGGATGTGGCTTCTTGATGGGGAGTGCACTTCCTTTGATGAGCTTTATCCTCTTTCAGTTTACAAGAATTACCCTGAATATAGCAGACAGAACATTGCAGGTATTACACTGAATATAGCAGACAGAACATTGCAGGTATTACACTGAATATAGCAGACAGAACATTGCAGGTATTACACTGAATATTGCACACAGAACAGTCAGGTATTACACTGAATATTGCTGACAGAACAGTCAGGTATTACACTGAATATTGCTGACAGAACATTGCAGGTATTACACTGAATATTGCACACAGAACAGTGCAGGTATTACACTGAATATTGCACACAGAACAGTGCAGGTATTACACTGAATATTGCACACAGAACAGTGCAGGTATTACACTGAATATTGCACACAGAACAGTGCAGGTATTACACTGAATATTGCACACAGAACAGTGCAGGTATTACACTGAATATTGCACACAGAACAGTCAGGTATTACACTGAATATTGCTGACAGAACAGTGCAGGTATTACACTGAATATTGCACACAGAACAGTGCAGGTATTACACTGAATATTGCACACAGAACAGTCAGGTATTACACTGAATATTGCTGACAGAACAGTGCAGGTATTACACTGAATATTGCACACAGAACAGTGCAGGTATTACACTGAATATTGCACACAGAACAGTCAGGTATTACACTGAATATTGCTGACAGAACAGTGCAGGTATTACACTGAATATTGCACACAGAACAGTCAGGTATTACACTGAATATTGCACACAGAACAGTCAGGTATTACACTGAATATTGCTGACAGAACATTGCAGGTATTACACTGAATATTGCACACAGAACAGTCAGGTATTACACTGAATATTGCTGACAGAACAGTCAGGTATTACACTGAATATTGCACACAAAACAGTGCAGGTATTACACTGAATATTGCACACAGAACAGTCAGGTATTACACTGAATATTGCACACAAAACAGTGCAGGTATTACACTGAATATTGCACACAGAACATTGCAGGTATTACACTGAATATTGCTGACAGAACAGTCAGGTATTACACTGAATATTGCACACAAAACAGTGCAGGTATTACACTGAATATTGCACACAGAACAGTCAGGTATTACACTGAATATTGCACACAGAACAGTGCAGGTATTACACTGAATATTGCACACAGAACAGTGCAGGTATTACACTGAATATTGCACACAGAACAGTGCAGGTATTACACTGAATATTGCACACAGAACAGTGCAGGTATTACACTGAATATTGCACACAAAACAGTGCAGGTATTACACTGAATATTGCACACAAACAGTGCAGGTATTACACTAAATACTGCAGCAGAACAGTGTAGGCATTACACTAAATACCGCAGCAAAACAGTGCAGGTATTACACTGAATATTATAGACAGGCTGTTGCAGATGTTACACTAAATATAGTAGACAGAATGGTGCAGTCTAAGATTACATTTTCGTTCTCATCCAATCAAAATCAACTAAACAAAATAAAAATCATTTGTAATTTCTAACACAAAATTTCAGGCTCAAGCTAAAGATCAGATTATAATTTCCAGGCCAAGCTCATACTCAGAGATCTGTTCACTAACAAATCCAGAAAAACAAATGGCACAATACATCAATTCTCCTTTCATGATGTAAACATGTCTTAAAGATACCATTCTTGGACTTTTCCTACCTGAGTCAGGTGATTCAAAATATTCTTCTGGAATGCTCTTAAGCAAATGACTCTTCAGATTTGGAAATTCAGCCACTATCTGCATAGCAAGAAAAATGTTAAAAACAAAAAGTTAATCCATTGTACAAGTGAATATGTTACTCAGTGATAAGCTTTCTGGCATTATGATAATTGGGAAACAATAATTTAATGCAAACACAGTAATATTTTATTTATCCAATATTTGCTCTACTTTTTTTGTAAGTATTTATCGGACATTTAACTTACGAGCAATGTAAAATGTTTTTAGGGTAAATATCACTCATTTGTTAAAATTCTGTGTCTAATGCTGACCTTGGTCCCTAATGTAATGAATAATACAAGCTAATGTTGTGTTAACTAGCTGGCACTTCAGTCACATATAAACATCTGATAAAGCCTATCTTCCTCCTCCCCCATCACAGGAGACTTCAATTTTTAAAAAATAAAAAACAGTTAATCTCTAAGGTTTAGGATATATTTGAATCTGGAATATTTTCAAATATAAATTGCAAATTTCATCACCTCCACTTGGTTATGTCCCTGTTAACATAGATCCTTCTAACTTAAAATATATTTTTTCATTACATCACCAGTACACAAGTGCAACTGAAATTACAGCTGTGATTAAGGTTAGCTTAAAAGTATTGTGACTAAAAAATTGCCAATTCTAGGGATGGTGTCCCCAAAACATTATTGTTGGAATCATCCCTATTTGTTACAACTTTTTATGCCTCTCTGAATGTCATGACAGTAACTTTCACACCACCTTGTCCAAAAGAAGCCATCAGAATTTCAGAATCGCTGCTATATATGCATGTGTGCATGTATGTGAATTTACGTGTCTCAGAGACTGAGAGTGAAAAATATAGTTGTATAGAATGGAGTTTGATCGCATTCACAATGAAGTCGTATGTCCAAAGCTGATTATTCATAATTTTTTAAAATTATGGTGAACATATGCAGACTGATTTTTCTGTTTCAGGCAGTCATGCATGCAGACTGATTTTTCTGTTTCAGGCAGTCATGCATGCAAGTTTCCAGACTCTATCACTTCGATGTTAACTATGCCTTCTACCATCACACAAGGACTGCAATGTAGTCATAAATGTGATACTGTAGCTATAAAACCTACTTAGCAATAAATGGCTAGGATAATCTGACTAAATCATATCTCCACTGTCCTTGGTAAAGATCTGACAGCAACTGCTAAAAGATCATCTTCTGGTGACTTATCTTATTACCATAGTTGCTAATTTTATCAGCCAATTAGATGAAGTCTTATATCTTTGCATCTGGGAGACCTAGTAGTATGGCTAAGAGTATCAATGTGTGCCAAATGATTTGATTCACCTTCAGATTTCTGAATGCTGCATTTCCTTTGGCTAATCCAAAGGTCACCAGAACATGACCCCTAAGCAGGCTCTGTCAGATCTTCATGTTGGATGTGCAGATCTGGTTTTAATCAGATTGTCGCCAGAATTGTTTTTATGCCATTATGTGCTTTTTCAGTCTGCTGTCTGTCCGTTTCTCACTGCTGAACCTAGCATTTATTCCCACATATTAAACAAAACTACACAAAAACACTCACATCCAAAATACAATTTGTTTCCCTAAAATACAAAGTGAAAAAAATTAAAGATAACTTACAGTATTGAAAATGAATTCCCAAAGTCCTAAATATTCTAGCAATCCAAAAGTTTTGAGTAATCCAAATGCATTCCAAATGATAGTCTGTATTGTAATGATTGTCAACAATACAGAAAAACCACTATGTTTTAATCCCAAAATGTCTTTAAATGTTTAAATGAATTTACAGTAATCCCATGACATATATAAATCCACACAGTCTTTAAATTAATTCACAATAATTCCATACTGGTATTATAGGTCATACACCCAAATAGTCTTTAAATGACCATTCATGTACTGTAATTCCAACGAATCATTCAGTTAAATAAATGAACCAATCCCTTCAAATCAATCTCAAATACTGACATTCATGGCAAGATAGATATTTTCCAGTGTATTATTGGTCCTCAAGCAAATATTTCATTTACTGGTTAGCTTTTAATGGCATTTTTAATACATTGCTGGCCATATCATGCTGAGAAAATAGATGTAAGTGCCTTTCTCAATGTCACACTAAAACACTTGGACTGCAAGACTACGTTAAACCAACCAAGCTACCTCGGTTCCCTCATTGCTACATGTAGTTTCAATATTGTAAATTCACTTTTTTTTACTGGCTATCAATTATTTTTATTTTTACAAGAATTACATTATTCCTTGCCCTTTAATTTGTGTATTAATAGGTCCAACAGCTTTCTTTAAATTTGTATATTAAGGAGGGGGTCCAAGAGTTTTATTAAATTTATGCATTAAGGATGTTGTCCCAGAGCATTTTTTAAATTTGTGTATTAAGGAAGGTATCCGACAGCTTTCTTTTGTGTACTAAGGAAGGTGTTTTAAGTTTGTGTATTAAGGAGTCCAACAGCTTTCTTTAAATTTGTGTAATGGGGGCAGTGTTTTATCTACCCATGCGTCATGCGTCAAACAAGCAAACTTTTCTGATTTGACGCACAAAAATCGTCGACGGTACGTAAATTGATGCACCTCAATGCTGTGTTTTTCTGACTAACACAAAACAAAGGTTTGGTCTAACTAATTTAATGGCTAGGACACAACTCTCCCAGACAGAGAAAACACATGTACAACAGTTTCTTACATTAATGTTATCATTAGAAATAAGGTTACAACTGAGTGTGGAACCTGGAGCTGACCTCATGTGACCTGTAACTGTCAGATCATTTGTAGAAACAGAATGTTAGAACCACATATTACCACGCCCAAGAAAGAGTCAGAAAATAAACACATGGTTTTAAAGTGATTCTCATGGGAAGCTATTATTTTATGCGCACAATTGTCACACAATGAAACAACAATTTCCATTAGCTAAATTGTATGCCTTTCGTTGCTCCAAGATACTGTCAGCGTTCAACTGAAAATGGCGTCAAAGGCATAAAAAAATTAAAGTAGATCCGAAACATATGAAATTATTTTTTGGACCGATGATAACAGTAATGTTATCGAACCAGTGGAGCCATTATCATCCAAGATGAGATAATGGTTACTCGTAACATGAAATGTAATTTTGTGCAGCAATGGTTTAAAACATACAGCTGACTACATTTTCAAAAAGAAGTCAGGTCGATTCTCTGTCCAGAACAGGATCTTAACCACCTGTAGGAATAGGTTTGGGAATGAGAAACAGAGAAATCTGATGTTTATCAAGATTGATGGGGAAGACAGATGTACATTCAATTTTGAGGAAGCTTTGAAGAAGTTGAAAAAAACAAAAGAGAGAAGAGCCTATGAACTTAAAAACATGAAATGATTTGTTAAATTGTGAACAGTTTATGAAGTCAGAGTTACATTCAGAAGACGTCCTCAATGAAACCATGGCATGATGTGTGGGATAAGCTCTTCTCTGCCTGCTAGTCAGATAATACATTCTAGTCACTACTACCTAGTATAACATTATTGGCTTTAGTTATGTTATGAAACTAATATTTTTGTTGTGTATTTAAACAATATAATTATTTTTAAAAACTACTGAAGACTATTCATCGGATTGAATAAGAATCATAGGTTTGAATTTTGACTCACAGTCTTTTTGCCTTGATGAGTCAAATGACTTACATGAAGCCATTTGTAGATAAAACACTGAGGGGGTCTAACAATGTTCATTAACGTTGTGTATTAAGGAATTCAACAGCTTTCATTTAAACCTGTGTGTTAAAGGGTCCAACCACTTTCTTTTAAATTTGTGTATTAAAGGGTCCAACAGCTTTCTTTAAATTGTGCCCTTAGGAAGGGCTTTCCTTACATTTCTGTATTAAGGGGTCCAACAGTCTTCTTTCAAATTTGTGTATTAACGAGTCCATCAGCTTTCTTTTAAAACTGTGGTTTGCAGCAACCACAAAATCTCCCCCACAAAAAAAGGCATGCAAAATAGTTAATGCACACTAATAGATGGCATTCCAACAAAAATAGTTAATTTGCTCTAATCTGATTCATGTGTGGCTGAGTCAGCATTTTCAACAATTTTTACTTCCAAATATTAAAAAGTACTAGATTTTTGTGAATTAAGTTATCCATTTTGGGTAAATAGAAGAATCGAGGATTTTTGACTACCTGGGCTGCACGTTGTTGTCGATCCTCTGGACACTGTAAAATCCAGGCCATGACGGCTTTGTACAGCTCATCTTCAGTTATCACATCAGCCATCAGTTGCTTCAGCTGGCACATCATTTCCCTGAATGATAGCTCACAAAATGTGTCCTCCTGCAAGATCTGAAAATAAAATAAACATATCTTGTATTAGAGGTTTTACAAACAAGATAAAATATCATACAGAAAATAAACATATACTGTATTGCAGGTTTTACAAACAAGATAACATATACAGAGGAAAATCAATCATAATAGAACTGATTGTATTTCATGTTAAATACATTTTAAAAAATCAAATAGAAAATCACAAATTTTACATGAAAAACGAGCATAAACATAAATAAACAATTAACTTTAATAAAAGTTTCATAAATTTAAAAAGTTCTGATTTTTAATCAATATTTTGAATTTTACACATATTTTAGGGTATAATGATGACATCTACATATTCCAAAAGTTAATATGACTAGAATGGTTACTGAAACAAAAACATAAGAATATTTCTAATGATTTAAATAAAATGTTCCTGATATTTTTTGCCTAGTCTGGCATAGGAATCACAGTGTAAATAGAAGTGACAGCTCTCTGTTGTGCAAGCACCTGCATCTAGAGCTTCTGTTTTTGGCCCGGGACTGTTTTCAAAATTCACAAGCTTAGTGTTATATTTTCTAGATCTTTGTTTTTAGAATTACGAGAATCTCCAATTCTGAATGCCATGACAGTAAATCTGGTTTTGCTTTAGTCTTTAGTTACAAAAATACTACTCTTCTCTTGGAATTTGCTTTAAACCACTGCATGCATTAAGTTTTCAAGGACTTCCAAAATGTTCTGAAAGAATATTTTCCTTATCGAAAGCTAGTCATGCTCCCATCTGGAACTGTACAAATATTTCATATCATGCACAGGTGACATCCCTTTCTAAATTATGTGAGAAGCACATGACTACAGCAAAAGGATACTAGTCCATCTGGCAACAACTGTTGTTATAAGTCATTTGAGTCACACAATTTTATCACATTATTTGATTTAGTTTTGGAAAACACAAAAAGGACAAAAAATTTTAATTTAAAATGATTCATATTCAGCTGGTTAAATTGCTTTGTGTTAATTCTAACAAACTTATGAAACTTCTTAAAATAAATTTAAATACTTCTGAAAGAAAAATCCAAATATTTTTAAATTCAACTTTCTGGGATTCTCCTCAACTTAAATGATTTGTAAAGGACGTATGAATTATTGTCTCTTTTTCAAAATGCATTAAATGCTTTACAATTTCTAAATTTTTAAGGCAATGTGGTAGATGATATGAAAACTCAGTAGATATGAATGAAAAACATGTACTTAAATAGCCCTTAAAAAACAGAAATCATCAATTTAGCCTATTTATATCTGTTGTAGTTATTACTTATACAATGCCAACTTTCCTGTTTACTCTAGCACTATCACAGAATCTCTTCATGCCAGAACAGTATGTACACATTCCTGAACAGTATGTACACATGCCTGAACAGTATGTACACATTCCTGAACAGTATGTACACATGCCTGAACAGTATGTACACATGCCTGAACAGTATGTACATATTCCTAAACAGAATATATACATTCCTGAACATAAGATACACATGTCTGAACAAAGAGAACATGCACACATGCCTGAATAAGCAGCATGCTCAGTCAACTGGGAATATGTACACTTCTGAACAGTATGTACACATGCCTGAACAGTATGTACACATTCCTGAACAGTATGTATACATGCCTGAAAAACGAGCATACATGTTTGAACAAGCAGCATGCATGCATGCCTTTTCAAATATTTTCATCAGAAATACAAAGAGCTTATTTACAACAAAGACAAGATTTTTACCATATCAAAATTTTTCTGTATAAAATCTGCTGCCTCATTCTTCAGGTCCAAGCAATTACAATGGCAAGCAATTTCATAGATCTGCATACAGTTCTTTAGCTGTATCTGTGATGAAAGAAAACCTGAACAGACATTTTGTATCTCAAGAGCCTGAAGAGTGCTTGCAGCTGGTAGTATGTCCCATACATTATCATCTGTGACTGATATTGCACAGGTATAGAAGAATTCTATTATACTCTCTACGGACTTGGGGTTAAGCCCCTCTAGTATGACATCAACACTCCCACCAGGTGGAATGCCCCGACTGCAGAAAAGATTGCTGAAGTATGGGGAACAAGCAGTTAAAACCAGCCTATGGGCAGGTAAAGTTAAGTCTCCCAAGTATATGATGACATCACAAAGGTTCTGTTGTTGCCGTAAGCTATTGATGGAACCAATGAGATCATCCGCATGATTAGGTGACGTATAATGGATTGAATTTTCCATCATCTGGTAGATGGTGTATTACTTCATGCAGATCATGAAATTTTCATCACATCTGTTACATTTACACCTGAAAAGATATACAATTGAGTATACATCAAAATATAGCAAGATAGCAACGCAGGATACAGAAAAAGTTTAACAATAATTCCTTGAAAGGGCTGATGCTTTACTAGGCAAAAGGCATTTCCAGGAAATCAAGAAAGATCGTTTCTTTCTTTCAGCTGACAAGTGTTGAAACCATCTCTGATATTCTTCAGCCATGACAAGATTTCCAATTAGCTGCTGCAGATAATGAATGTCAGCTTGGCACCAATTTTCATTTAGGACTAAGTAGATATCACTGAAAGTCTTTTGACATCACATCACTATGAAATAAAAGTGACAAGATTTTTCAGACAGCTGCGATGGCAGCCATACTGGATGTATGCCTGACATGATTTTCATAATAAGTCTATTGGTAACAACCCCATGCTGACATAGCATTCCATCACAGAGGAGCTGAGATAGCAATATTTTAAGACAGCCACAATGGTAGCTGTATTGAGGGTATGTCCTTTTTATTAGGGACCAACTTGATGCCACAATAACTCTTCTGATAAAAGCACCTTGTCAAAATGACTTTCAAATTAAGAATAGCTAAAACAAGATTTTCAAGATGGGATCATATTGGACATCAGATAAGCACCATTTTAATTTCAGATGAACAAAACATAAGAAATCTTTTAGTGAAACCCTCATGCATTCATTCAGGAAAATTACTGGTAACAAGATTTTCAAGATGGCCACTTTGGTAGAAAAAGTAGACATCAAATAGGCAGCATTTGTATTTATGATGGACTAGACACTGTCAGAAATCTTCTGGTAAAATCACCATGTCAATATCACTTGCCACTGAAGATGTCAACGGGTACCCAGGTACTTGCTTGTTCATAATTACTTGGGTAATAAATTTAGCTATAAGGTACTCATTTATAGTATGAATATACCTCACCATTTGTTTCTACCCCACTAACGATTTAAAAAATTAAAAGCAGATATGAGATATAAAAATGCACAGAACTTAGTCCATTCATTGATTTATAATTTAAAACCTGATTATGACCAGGGGGCCCTAACATCATTATCATCTGCACGTTTCATAACAAATGAAGTTTTCAGTGTAAAAGACAACCTTGCTTGCTGGTCATTTCCAGTTCCTGGACAAGTCCATTTTCCATGAAAGGGTGGATGCATATCTACACATGTATGTATGCTGAAGGTAAATACTATGCCATCTGCTTCTGATATTTACAATGTCAAATCAAGCAAAGGAAAAGAATGACAACAACAAATTTGCCTTTCACTTAGGTTGAACAAGCCATGTAATTTCTATCTGTGTGCAAAGGGCTATAACTCTCAACTGTCAACCTTACGATAGTTTATGGAATTATCTGGCAGTTACTCAATAAGGCAAACTTTGGCACTCTGTTGTTGAAGGAAATTAGACTCGCCCATAGTGTACGCAATATGGCGCCGTGTTAGTATGGAAAGACGGTTAAGCATGAAACACGCAGATGAGGACCATGTTAGGGCCACTCTGGTCATAGATTAAAAATTATAAACCAATGAATGAAATGATTAAGTTCTGTTCATTTATTTCTACATTAAAGATTTTCATTATTGAAATTGCTAGTGGGGTACAAACAAATGGGGATTTATGCAAAAACTATAGTCCACTTAAAGAAAAAAACAAAAACAAAATCAAACCAAAACGTTTCCAAGTCAAAGATTATATCTGGTAACATCATGAGCAAGCAAGACAAAGAATAATGAATACAGTGATCCATCATAAACCTCTGTCTACTAATCTTTTATTTTTGACCTGTGTGACCATTTGGCTATGTATGTCGAACAGTTTCCTTATTTTCTATTTATAGGAACTGTATATATTTCCGAGAAAACAGACGGGTTTCTTGGATTTGAAACCATATCCCACCGATTCTTTATAGTTTGATACACATGTATGTAGCAGACCAGTGAAACAGGCTTTCTCAATCTGACTCGTGGATGTTATGAGACTAAAAATGTTAGAAAGGGAATAGTTTAAGCTGAATAACATGTTGCATCAGGAAAGGACAAATCAATAATAGCGCTTTACAAATTTTTAAAGATGAATTTGACAGTGATGTAATACAGCATTCAGAATTTATGGACTTTACAACCTTTCAATGAAAGTTAAACATGTGATGAAGTGAGTGTATTCTTGTACTAATCTATATTGATTTGTGTCAAGAATTTTAACTGCAGATCCAGGTAAGTAGCAAAAATATACATTTTTTCATATAGTTTTCTGTAATTATGGTATGTAATATATAGATTTCTTTTTTATGCTTAGACTGCGCTATTTTACCACTCATACTAGTAATAATTATGCTTATACCTCAGTGGGGTGGAGGAGGTTGTTATTGACATATATGAACTTACAACAAAGCAGTTCAGGTTCACATGATTTAATCTAATTTCCCTTTGATCGGATACCTGGGTAACCGATCAATAGCTTCTATGGGTACCCAGGTAACCAATCATTAGGATCAATGGATAAGTGGGAAACCAATCATTATGATCATTGGGTCCCGGGTGACCAATCATTAGGATCAATGGGTACCCAGGTAATGGATCATTAGGATCAACAAGTTGCTGGGTAACCAATCATTAGGATCAACGGATACCCAGGTGATTTTTTTCTAAACTTCTGACATCATTACTTGCCATGCAAGAGAAGTAAAGACTGCAAAATTCTGAAGATGACCATTGTGGCAGCCATATTGGACCTCACATCAGCACCACTTTTATGAAAGACCAACTAAACAGCATAGGGCTTTAGGTGAAAACCCTATGTCAATGTGTTCTGGAGGATTTATAAGATTTTCAAGATGGCTGCTGAGGTGGCCATACTGGACATCAGATCAACTCCATTTTCATTTAGGACCAAGTAGATATTATTAGAAGACTTTTGGCACTGATATGACCATACATTCAAAAGCAGTAGTAATAACAAGATTCTAAAGATTGCCACTGTGTAGCAGCCATATCGGATATCAGATTAGCAACATTTTCACTTAAGACCAACTGGACATTAGAAGAAGACTTTTGGTGAAAATCCCACATCAATATGATTTTCTGTTTAGGTGGAGTTCTGACAAGATTTGTTCAGGATGGCCACTATGATAGCCATACTGTAAGTTAGATTGGTACAATTTTCATTTAGGACAAGCTAGACATCGTAAGAATACTCTTTGTGAAAAACCCTATTGATATGACCATCCACTCAGGAGAAGCTGCAATACAAAGAACATTTGCTAGATGGCCACTGCAGTGACCATATTTGATATCCATGCATCACCATTTTCATTAATGACCAAGTACAGCATTGGATGAATGTGTGTCAAGTTTCAAGGAAATCCACCAAGTACAGCATTGGATGAATGTGTGTCAAATTTCAAGAAAATCCACCAAGTACAGCACTGGATAAATGTGTGTCAAGTTTCAAGGAAATCCACCAAGTACAGCATTGGATGAATGTGTGTCAAGTTTCAAGGAAATCCACCAAGTACCGCACTGGATGAATGGGTGTCAAGTTTCAAGGAAATCCACCAGGTAGTTTAGGGGGAGCAACCATAACAAAACAGACCCAGAGATGCAGAACATTACCTCTCCTAGTCTACGACAAGTAACTGCAAACAGACTACCCCATTAACCCTCCTGGTCTACGACAAGTAACTGCAAACACACTACCCCATTAACTCTCCTTGTCTATGACAAGTAACTGCAAACAGACTACCCCATTAACTCTCCTGGTCTACAACAAGTACAGTAACTGCAAACAGACTACCCCGTTAACTCTCCTAGTCTACGACAAGTAACTGCACACAGAGAGCTGTCTGCTCTTCCTGTTAAATGGCTATTAATACTTAAGTGTTAGAGTGAAGCTAGATTAAACAAAAGGGAAACAAACTTCTCAAAAAAAAGTATCAGCTTTCAAGGAAGGAGAGCTGTCTGTCTACCTGTCTATATCCACCAATATATATGTCATGTCTCAGGGGTCATGCTACCAGGTGAAGTGGGTGACTAAGTTGCCTAAACAATGTAAACAGAGCTGACAACCCTCCAGACTCACAATTAGTGAAAAGTGGGATAAAAATTAGTGAATTCTGAATACAATTAGTGAAAAATTATATCATGACACTAACTCCATCCACTTCGATGGTCAGTACTGCATTATATTAAAATCCCAAAATAAAACTAAAACATATTATTTACACTGATTACATGTTTACTTTATTTGCAGCCAAATTTACTGATATACACAAACTTCATGCTATTTGTCATGATATGATGCTGTGGCAGTCTTGAACTTCCTCAATCAGGCTATGATAAATTTGTTTTCAAAACAGTTCAGGCTTCTTGCCTGCTGGTTAATCTTGACTAAAAGTGTAGCAGATTTTCAGGACCTAAGGTGGCACTAAAGTTTGTCGTATTTTTCCTCACAATAGGAAATAATCTTTCACTGTCACAGTTGCTATTTCCAATTGAGAATGTGTGTGTGTGTGTGTGATTTGGATTTTTAACGTAGCTTTAACAATTTTTCAATCATATCGCTACGATGTCTGCAGTGTGGCAGTTTATAGTGATGTCTACCACTGGGGCATCATGCCGCAGACTTATAGCATGATGTCCCACCCAGTCACATTATCCTGACACCAGGCTGACCAGTCCTAACACTAACCTCTTAATACCGAGTGCCAAGCGAGGCAGCTGTTAGTACCATTTTTTTATAAGTCTTTGGTATGACTCGGCTGGGAATCGAATGCACGACATCCCACATCCGAGGCGGACGCTCTAACCACTAGGCCACCAGAGCGGTACCAACTCAGAAAGACGGGTTATGTTCAACAAGAAAGCTCACAAACAATGCTTCAGCATTGGTAGCATGCAGGACTTGAGTAGGTGGCTTAAAGTACTCCAAAACTGAAATCTGCTGGAAGTGCTATAGCAGTGTGCTTTTTTACATTGTTCTGCCGCATGCACACTGGGGTTCCTATCATTGCTAACAATTTATCTGTCATGCATGTACTATGTAATAATATTACTACATGGTACATGTATAACAGGTAAATTGTAAGCAGCAATACCAGCCCTTGTGCACATTCCCAATTGTAAAATTCGCATCACACTACTGTGCTAAATGTATAATGTATATCAATGTTTGATGGCTGAATGCTAGGCCAAATTTTGGGTGTACTCCAATCTATACTTCACTTTTTGTGGAATACAAATCTTTTTCCCTGAAGGCAAACACATTTTAAATGCAGTGTAGCTTAAATATGAAATGGTATTACTCCAGAAGATGAAACGTCAAATATTGAACAATTAGTGGTGTCGGCGCATGCGCGGAAAACTGTGCACTCAAGCAAATTATGATATATGCTAATCTTTCAATCTAGAAAATTCCAACACTCAAAAAAGCTGTCTTCATGTAGTTTCCCAACCTCTATGTGCTTTTTGCTACCAATGTGCTTTCTCACATCATCCCTGTCACCACGCCCAATGCTAAAATTTGTGGCCAACTGTGCAAGAATGATGATGCATATCGGTATTTGATGGCTGAATGCACAGCCAATTTTTGGTATATTCGAAACTAAATTTCACTTTTTGTGCAATACAGTTCTTTTTCCTTGGCGGTAAAGACGTTTTCAAGATGCAATGTCGAATAGTAATTCAAATAGTGTTCAAATCAGTATGTGGAGAAAATTTCTGACTAGGCCCTGGCTTCTTTCAAAAGCATTTGTAAAACTAATCTTATACATATAGATCAAAATTCACTAAAATGAGTGCTATCGGGCCAACTGTATGAATGGCTGTGGTTCTACTAATGTCGCGACTAGTAGTACCAGACTGTTTCGGCAACTGCCGATATCACAACTAGCACTTAACAGGAAAATTTAAAATAACTGATAATTGGGGAATTCATGATTTTTCACATGCAGCGTGAATCCATGAATCGTTGTAGAAAGTCGTGAGGGTTGGCAGCTATGCATCTTATGCTTCTTTGGCAATAAGAACATTCTATTCAGTTATCCTGGGATACATTCGATTCATCTATTCAGTTTATAATCAACCATAATGATATTTTATCTTTGTTTTTCTCTATAGATTTATTTTCTGCTCCCTATGACCACGGCAGTTGGTACTCTGGTGCCAAAGATAAAACATAAGGGCCAATGGTACAGTTTAAATTGAACTCTGCTGACCATATCTTTAATGAGTATCCCAGTATGTCACTGGAAGTGTAGTAATGTGGGGAGGGGGGCGGGGCTGATGGGTAAACTGGTACATTATAATAATACAGATGTGGTTTGGTATATTGGAGGGTATACACCTATTGTTTGTTATGTTGTTTGTTACTGGCAGTTACTGATTAAATAGACTTTATGTGTTAATGTCTTTCTTTGCAAGGTCAAAATGTATTCAGTGCAGAATAAATAAACGTGCAGTAACTGGTAATGTACGGCTACTTATGCAGGTCTTATACCAATGATCCAAAGCAAATATGGGCTACAAGTAATGACTCAATACAAAAATAAAGTGACACTAAGATGTAACACGTTAACATAAGACATTAAATACTGCTATGCTGAGTATAAATATCCCTATCGTGGGCAGACATGTCAGAGGTGAGAAGACCGATATATCCATCCGTCGGGTGGTTTCACTTGTGTCCCTCGTGAGAATGTGACCCTTGAAATTGACACATGCAGACGAATTTCCTCAAATTCTGGGTGTCTAAGATAAAAGATTCGAGATAAGCAATCGACTACCTACCAGATACTCTATACGTGGGTAGGAAATATCAAGGTAGAGAAAATTAAACATGGCGAATGCGAGTCGTTCACCTGTGACGGGAGGGGAATGTGACGGAAATATTCGTACAACTTCGAGGAGGATATCCCACTGTGAACTACGTCAGTATACTACGTCATCATTTATTGGCTACTTTCCGGACCTAATTAATTCAGGGTAAACGCACACATTTTAACGGCCAACGGTTTTCATCTTCTGCACAAAAATAGTAACGGTATAGAACGCGTCTACGGGATACTTTGACAGGGCATGAATTTGATTTTACAAAACACAGTTAATATAACTAAGATACAAATGGCAATGCATGAAACCATAGTAACGTAATTATGCTCGACGCGAAGGGCATTAGTGTCTCGATTAAACCCTGCCACCAGGTGTCAGTATGGTCATTATTTTGTCCTTTATTTGCCCAACTTTAAAAAAAAAAATACATTAATAAATAAACTAAAGCAAGCAAAACAAAACAAAACAAAGAAACAAAGAAAACCACAACCAAATAAACAAATATTACAAAGGTCTGGAGACGAGACTAGTTTATGTGACCCCCATCCTAAGAACTAAATAGTTGACATAATACACACAGAGAAATAAAATCTACCATCTTGAACAATACATGAGAAAACTGACCCACCCACCCCAACGTATCTTTGTCCCAAATAAGTTAATATTAATTTACAATGCATGTGTTAGTGGAGTTCTCTTATCCTGAGCATCTTCGTTTGTTGCTAATAATAACTATATTAATTAATGTTCTTAATCCTTGAGTTCGAAGACGACGTCACTCACGGGTTTGGTTTTTGTGACTACATGAGTGGATAGTCATTCCAAATTCTCTGTGAACTCTAGCTTTTGCACTGATTAAGCATTTCTCTTCAGTTCAAAGTCTGTGGTTCCAGAATGGATAAAACTGCGTCAGTTACAACAATTCTGTGCGAGATCTTGCCAAGACTTCGGGTCAATGTTGTTGAATGCTGAGTTGTTTAAAGGTTGACTTAAGGATATTTTTAAGCGTTTTTTCTTCTGACCACCCTGAGATAGCTTTCCTTCCTTGAACCGTCGTGGAAGATCCTTGGTAATCGCTCTTCTGACATCCCGGTGACGTGACCCGCATATCACAACTGTGATCTCATCAGCAGAGTGTACGTGCCCTTGTGAGGACCTCCGTCTCCAAGGCCCTATCCTGCCATCTTATCCTCATCACTTTTCTCAGGCAGCCAATGTGAAACTGGCTCAGCCTCTTGGCATGTTGTCTGTATCCCGATGAGGGTTCGTAAACATACAGCAGGGTCGGCAACATAATGTTTTTTGTAAGCCTCAAGTTTTGTGTGTAAACTGAAGCCTCTGCACTTCTAAATATTTGTACGTATTCTACCAAAAGCCAAAATTTATTAAAATTCTTGCCTTGGTGTCATCATAGATGTGCACTCCGTGTGACAGTGTGCTGCCGAGATAGGTGAACTTATCCACTGCCACGAGGGTTTGGCCATTTACTGTGATGATATGATCTATGTAAGGCTTTTGGGTACAGGCTGGTACATCACCTCTGTCTTCTTTGTGATATTGATTGTGTGACAGAAATTGTCACAAACTGAAAGAAATGGTCCATACTCTGTTGCATGTCAGACTCAGATAAGGCACTCAGGGAACAGTCATCAACAAATAGGATATCACGAACAGTCCCGACCTGCAAATTCTTCTTCGCATGTTGTCCTCTCGCACAGAAGAGAATGCCGTCAGTCCGGTGTCTCATGTCGATTCTAATATCACAATCACTGAAGACATTATTACGCGTAGCAACAAAAACCATACGGAAGAGAACTGGGGCTAACACACAGCCTTGCTTGACTGGATTGGTGACTATGATTGAGATGACTCGCCGTCAAGCAAGACAAGAAAGAGATTACCATCACAGAATTGCTGAACCATCACGACGAATTTCTCTAGGCAACCACATTTTGCCATGGTCTTCCAAAGGCCTTCACGGCAGACAGCATCAAATGATTTTTCAGGTCGATGAATTTTGTGTACAAGCCGGAAGCCTGTTCCTGGCATTTCTCTTGAATGTGACGAGCTGCAATCACTGTGTACGTGTCCCTCATCATTTCGTAAAGTCAAAATTGCTCTCTGGCAGGAACCATTGATTGATGTCATACACAAGGTGGCTTAGCAGAATTCGGGCTAGGATTTTGCCGGCTATAGACAGCAAAGGAGAAGTCCAGATGGTTGTCGCAGGGTTGTCTGTTGCCTTTCTGCTGGTATGGGGTATAGTCCCCGAGTCCATATTGACTGGAAGAGTCCAATCAGTTTCTTTGCCATGTGTGAGTCTCGGGCTTTGTAAGCCTCAGCTGGTATAACATTTGTTCCACGTGCTTTGCCAGTTGATAGCGGGTTAATTGCTTTCACAGTTTCAGTCAGCTTTGGAGGATCAGCAAGTGAAATGTTAATATACAATTGGAGCAGTATAATTTTTTTGTCTGTTATTAGCATGGAGCTGTCCGTCCTCACCATTGGAGCTGTTCCAGATGACATAGGTCGTCTTCAACGAATCATATAAATTTTGCATGTCATTTCTGTCTGCGTACAACTGATTTATATTTGCCTTACTGATCAACGATGAGTTTTGCTCCTCTCTGTGTTTACACTAGACAATAGACCAATTTCACAATACCTGAACATAACGCTCTAGGGTTATCTAGCAAAACCTCGAAATTCTAAAACAAGGCTCTCACTGCTGGGAGAATTACAGTCAAAATGCCAGAACGTGAGAAGTATATCGAGTATTTAGTCTAGGGAATTTACAGTGTTTATCCGTCAAAAAATTAAAACAAACTTAAATCTGATTAGTGTCAGTGGACAAAACGTCCATGTTATTAGTATCCTATTGTACCGTAAAAGCGTAATCCATACACAGAGAGCGAAATACGTAATATGTTGGGGAAAAAAAGCGTAATGGTTAGCATGTATGAGTTAGTGTCATGTACCTTCACACTAATTTGCGGGATAAATGTACGCCTCGAATTAAAAAAAAAATAGAATAATGGCATTTTAATTAAATAATAAAACAATGGTAATAATGCTATTTTAAATTACAATACCAAAACTATAGAATAATGTTTTTATTAAATTAAAATACCAAAAGCTATAGAATAATATAACTTTAAATTACAATACTAAATCAAGAGAATTGTAAGAGTTTAAATTAAAATTTGTTTAGACAATATCAGACTTAGATCCAGGAATCTGAAAATCGGTCTATGTAGAAGTTTTAAGGGTTGGAAATTAAAATTAATCTGTTAGTCAGAGATTAGTAGATCTCATAATCATCATCATTATCATCATCATCATCATCATCATCATCAATCCCTTAACCTAATAGGTCGCTGAGGCACCACAGTTGACTTTACAACCAATTCTCTCCATCTTTCACTTTTCTTTACTGCCCTTTGGGTATCTCCAAATCCCATACCTGTCCACTCCTTAATGTTGTCCTCCCACCTCTTTTCCTGTCTGCCTCTTCTTCTGCACCTTCGCACTGTGCCTTGCAAGATTGTTATTGCTGATGTTGTCTGGGCAATCCTGCAAAGTAGTTCTCGTTTGGAGCCCTCATCTGTGATAATTGATCCCAAGTACTTGAAGCTTGTGACTCTTTCCAGCTTCTGTCCACTGACCTTTATTTCTGCACTGGTGCCATTGGTGTTGCTTGTCATCAGTTTGGTTTTCTCGGCTCTAATCTCAATACCTTATGCTGTGGAGGTTACTTCGAAGCCCTCAACCAAGTCAGCCAGTTCTTTTTCATCTCCTGGTAAACCATCAATATCATCTGCGAAGCGAAGGTTGGTGATTGTTCTTCCTCCGATGCTGACAGTGCCATTGTGGTCATGCAAGGCATCCACCGTGATTCTTTCCAGGAAAATGTTGAAGAGTGTAGGTGACAGTATACATCCCGGTCTGACTCCAACTGTTGTTCGAAACCAATCTACTCTGCTGCCATTGATGAGGACAGCACTGGTAGTTTTGTCATAGAGGTGCTCAACAACCTGCACCAGGCCTGAGCTGATGTTGTTCTTCTTCATAGTTGCCAATAAGGCCGAATGCCATACCCTATCAAAGACCTTTTGAAATCTATAAAGACGTGGTATAGATTCTGCTGATGCTGAAGGTATTCCTCGCAAAGAAATCTGAGATTGAAAATTTGTTCTGTGGTTGCTCCTTCTTGCTCGGATGCCTACCTGCTCTTCAACAATAATTTTCTCTGCTTGAGGCTTTAGTCTGTTGAGAATTATCTTCAGCATGACTTTGCGCGGGTGACTGATCAGACTGAGAGTTCTGTAGTTTTGGCATAGCTGTAGGTTTCTTTTCTTGGGAGCACGATGACCAAGGATTGAGTCCATGTGGTGGGCCATTCTCCTGTCTGCCATATCTTGTTGCAGATTGTTGTTAGTACTGTGACTATATCTTCTCATCTTGCTTGAATGAGCTCTGCTGGTATGTTGACAACGCCGGCTGACTTTCCTTTCTTTAGTGACCTAACAGCAAATTTTCTACTTCTTCACGAAGAATGGGGTTGACATCAATTTATTCTGCCTGAGGGCAATTTAGTACTGCTGGATCTCCTTGGGTCTTATGATTGTACAATTCTGAGCAGTATTCTGTCCATTGCTTGAGGATCTCTTGATCTTCTGTGAGGCATTTTCCTGACTTGTCTTGGATGGTGGTAGTTTTCCCTTGTTTATGGGTTGTGAGATCTTTCACCAGTCGTTATGCCATTTTGCTGTCATTTCTACTCAGACTGTCTTCCATTTTTCAGCATTGTCTTTCTATGGTGGCACTCTACAGTTTCGTATTTTGCATGGGTTAGAATTTTAAAGGAGAAGAATTTCCCTGGGTTTCCTCACTGGTTATACTAGCTATTTAAAAAAGACCTTGTATATCTTATGTATTGTTCAAATAACTTTTAATTCTCTTTATTTTAGTGTATGATTGATGGATGTAATATGGGTTATAGAGTATACAGCTTGGCCTTACTCCAGATGTGCACCTTTCAAAAAAGTGCTAGCTCCACTTGGTCATTTTCACTTCCTGAACTTCAGAGGTAAATTGTAAAAAAAAGAGCGGATAACTTTTTTTTTTACGTTTTATATATTTGGTAATTCATTCATTGCACTTTCAGAAGCTAGTATTGTCTAGTCTGGTAAAATTCATTTTCCCTATTTTAATAGCTGGTAAGGATAGTGTACTTTAGACAAATTGAGGCTGATTTTTGGAGCACAAGGGAGGAGTCATTTTAGTTAGCAGTGTGCTAAGGTCATTTACAATTTCCAAAAGTACAATATCCAGAGAAATGTCAGCCACATTACATCGAAGTAGCATAGAGGTATGCCAACATTCTCTCCACTGTGCGTGTTTTAAACACAAACAACTTTGCCTTACATAGGTCACTCTCTCAAAAGTACATAATAACTGGTGAGCGCCCCCTATCCAGGATTCCTTTGCCTTTTCAATGCTTTTCCTGATCATGTTGTTTATCTCTCTGTATTTTCTAGCTCCTTCATGATCTCTTTTTCCCTTTTTCAGCTCTCTTCTTTTGTCGCAAAGTTCAAGGACATTTGTTATGATCCAAGGTTTCTTTGTTCGTCGATATTTGCCAATGATCTCGATAGCTGTGCTAGTGACAGCTGTGTTGAATGTGGTTGTTAAGGACTCTAGGTCGGTGTCTTGACTGTCCAGGGTATATAGCTTTTCTTTCTGTATATATCTAATATAATTCGTTTTAAGTGTCGTTTTGTGTAAGAGTGGCATTCAAATCAACGTAACATTTTGCCATGGTTCTTGACCGACTGACCATATTCTTTGTATCATTGTCACTTTCAACCCTATCTGAATTTATCTAAAGTACGATAGTGGATGGCCCCTCCTCCCCCCCCCCTCTTTAAAGAACTCATATTTGTTTAGCTTTTGACCCTTTATTTGCTCTTTTAATTTCTTCGCCAATGGTATCAAAATCACCTTTTTGTAAAGTTATAGTTTTAGTTGTTAATCGATGGTGTTTGAGATACTCCCGTACGTGTGTAAGTATACTAACGTCTACTTCTACATTACGACCAAAACTTTTATCTTCTTCCCGAGACATAATATTTACCTTTATGACATTGATTTGGTGGCCCATCTAAAGTTCTTGCAAGCATGACTTAACTCATTGGTCTTCTTTAATAGTTTTAGGTATGTAGATTCATAATCAATGACCTTGACTTTAACCTATCGTATTCCCCATCGCTTCTCATTTATTTTTATTATCAAATATTATTCATGGTAATTTTAGCGTGTCGTTGTGGTATCATGATGACTCGTCCTCCAGTTTTCAATTTAGTCATGAGAAACCTGTATGCCATGCTTTACTTACTTTTAAACTTGCGTCATGAACTTGTCCTGGTGGCCTGTAATTCTGTGATTGATATAACTGGTAATTATTCATACAGACACTTTGTTGCTTTTTAGCTCTTCAGAAATGATACGCAACAATAAAGTGACTTTCTTTGCTTAGTAGTAGTGAAATATTGAATGACCTTTTTTGTATACTGTCAATAATCATATTTCATCCCTGAACACTGAAGACTGGAAAGACGTTTCTAGATTTGTGGTAAATTAATTTCCTCAGACCTTATAAATTAATCCATATACTAGTTTAGGTAAATGTATTTTGGTCAAACGGTTTGATTGTATGTTTTTTAAATACTCAGTGGTTTAAAGTAGCTGGTCGTCACTGAGATTCTTCAAAAGTTTTTCTAAGAATAATCTTATAAACCGGAATCTATTTATGGTTTTGATTGTAGCCTTTAGAAAAATGTCTTTGTCGTCCTTTTCAAACCCATCGTCTATGACATCCTAACTAATAGAAATGTATTTGTCATCATTACTTGGTACGATGGTCTGGTACATTTGTTTTACCAACGTCGTCATATACAGATGTTAATCACTGATTGATGAACTGTGAATAAAGAGTGGTATAACATTGTCTGTAAATCGACGTCTTCATAAACAGATGAGAATTGCTGCTTGATAAACTGTAAATAAAGAGTGGTATAACATTGTCTGTCTGTAAATCGACGTCTTCATAAACAGATGAGAATTGCTGTTTGATAAACTGTAAATACAGAGTGGTATAACATTGTCTGTCTGTAGGTCGACGTCTTCATATACAGATGATAATCGTTGATAAGTTGTGAATAAGGTAGCACATAACTGGCTGTCTGTAAATCAAAGCACACTCTTTATGTGCACCTCCTTTGTACATACAAAATTATTGACGTGATATCTTAGTTTATTTCCAATAATTTCCTGTTTCATAAATATGGCACATTCAAAAATAATTAAAATGTATATTAGCTTCTTTCGTAAATATAATTTTAGCATCGTTTTGGGTCTAAGTACTTCGTACAATATTTATGTATATTTTTGCCAACGCTGTTAGAGCTTTTGAATGCAGTGTTTTCTTCTGTATAACATAGGCTAATAGTTTTGGGAATGAGTTTAATATAGTGCTAAAATTCTGACAGTATGTGTTTGGATATTTGCATTGTCTGTGATTGTTTTAATTTGCAAGTGTTGGTTTATTTCATAAAACTCTAGAAATCACAATTTAGAACATACATAACTTGTAGAAGTTTACAAAAGAACCTCATCTGCTATTGTATCTATTGGTTAATCTACTTATTTACATAGTCTTTGACGTTCACGCAATATGAATGCGGTGTTAATATGATTTAAGCAATTATTATGAAATTATTATTATAATAAAATGCGTTTTGTATGACACTATCCTTGACAAATTATTTAGGCCACAATAATATTTCTCGGCATCGAATACAAGTATCATACACACATGACTTTCTCTTTTGGTCACTTTGACGGATTCTATGAGTCTGTCTATGATTTTGATTACATATACGTAGAATTCATTAATGTCGTTAGTTTTAAGCAGCAAAATAAGAAAATAACGTGTACACTTGTCATTGTACAGACAGTTCCTTGGTGGGTTTAGAACAGATTCCAGGCTATAGTCGTAACATCTATTACCATGCTTATGGACGTTAATACAGGCATCTCTGCCATTTTACCAATTATATTTATGATCTCCTCCTCACCCCCACTGGCTGCCTTAATAATCTGTATTATTATGAATTGCAGTATTCTATTCTTGGATGGTTCTTTGACTTTTGAAGTGACCGAGTGTATGTCTTCTGTTTGACTTTAGTATGTCTCCATTAACTTAAGGACACGTTGTTTACAGCTGGTCTGAAACTTTCAAAGCAATAGTCACACCCGTTTCACGTGACAAACATATACTATATTACAGTTCATTTTCTTGGTCATTATAATCTTGTAAACCTTATAAGCGCCATCTTGCTTGATGTAGGATGATGACTCCTGTTAAAAATGTATTCAGCCTTCTCTTCCTTTAGGTCTTCCAATTTAAACACAACCAAGTCACTTAATTTCACCTAACTGATGATTAACATTTCCTCTCTAAAATCAGGCAAGTAACCCTTTACAGCTAAATATCATAACCACCAGACCTATTTTATATTTACACGTGCTATGGGTATCCGTTGTGATGTACTTAAATAAGCTGACCTATATATTTTACTTGTTACATGGGAACCGTTCTACAGTTATTGAGTGCTTCTGAAAGCGGGACAAGTTGAAAGTGAAGTTGTGTGCATTTGCAACAACCACGGTAGATAGCATTTGGCATGTCTTTATGCTACTCTCATGTATTGTGACTGAAATGTCTGTACATAGTATTTGACAATCAACCCGCTACCTGAAGCTGCCTCTTGATTAAAATGGTTGCTCTCATGTTCTCGAGAAATGAACTGGAACTAATCAAAAGTACATAACATCAGTAGTTATCAGAATTTTACCAGATTAGACTATATTAACTAGTGAAATTACAGTGAATGAATTATAAAATATAAGCAACTAAAAAAGGTATCAGCCATAGTTTTCCCCAGTTTATGACTGAAGTCAAGGAAGTTCTGAGAGATTCACATCTTAAGTGAGACCAAGCCGTATATATTATAATTCAAATAAACATATCAATCATACACCATAATAAAGGGGAGTAAATATTCTGCTAACAGTACATCAGATATGCAAGTTCTTTTTTAAATAACAAAGCTAATCACGGGAGAAAACCTGGAAAGGTCGTTTCTTTTTAAAACCTAACTCCGTGCAAAGTACAGAATTGTCGAACGGATCCTTAGATCACTCGCTTCAACTCGAGTCATATCTGCTAACCTACGCATCTTCGCTAGCCAAGGCTCCGATATGTGAACCCTATCTACACCTTGACGAATTTAGCATATATTTCTGTTCTTTGTCCTATGGTCATCTATTGGATTTCATGAGCTGCCTCCATCAGTATGCAATGCCTCTAACTAATAGCGTGTAGCAGCGATGCATTGTACATCGACAGAAAATGATTCAGGCAATCGACTTCACATCCAATGAAATTCACAGACCCGTAGCACATAAATATTTGCTCGGTCAACCAAGGTGTAGATAGAGTCAACAAATCGGAATCGTGAGCTGTCTTGTTTCGTTTTGTGTAAAATATTTCCAAATTCAATCTTTCAGCATTCTATGAAAGCTTTCTAATATAGAATCGTCCGTGTTATGGAATGGATAGTTTCTTTCTTGGTATCCTGGACGCCGGGGTTATAAAACCTTTTAAATAAAATGTTTTATTATCCCATAAACAAATTTATAGGCCTGCTCAGTTATCAGCATATAAAAGAATATACTTGAGCGATAAGGTATTCTAGCAGGATTTAAGAAGCCCATCAAGGTCACTGTTAGATAATGCGATTTAAGTCGGCGGTAGTGTAAGAAGTTGACAGAGAAAGAGCTTGACCTAAGTACATTGGAAACGGGATTGATAACCTAAAGTAGTCCCCAGAATTTACCAATCTGTACAAAAGTCGGTTCAGTATCATGTGACCGTTTACAGCCAATCATATTGTAGAAAACACGATTTCATAAAAAGAATCGAAATATATACAAATATCCTTCATTTTGACGACGTCATAACGTCAAAAAGAAGCAAAGAAATAACAACTGATTCATGTAAACTCATGTTAAGGTCATTTCACTACACCACTCTGCTGCTGCGTCAAATATATCCCGCATGTTTTGTCACGTGATACATCTTATATTTAGCTTCAATTCAAATCAAATTTATAAAACTAGTACAATAAGTTTAATCTTTTGCTCGCCAAGGTTTCAATACATAGAAACTATTGTATTTGTCCCATATATTTTATTTCAAATGATCACTGATGTAAGATGCTTTATTCATTTCGTTTGAAATTCTCTCCCTGCGTCCTCTCTTTCTCATCCCTGATAATGATGCAGCTATGCCTAGGTACTCCTCTTGAAAAGTCACGGATCCCTCAACCAAGACCAAACAGAATTTCAGATATCCTGAAGCATTGTAACTGAGCTGTATTATGGTGTTTGGCTTTCGTTCTGCTTTTGATGTTTAGTGGCACATCAGTTCATGAACTTTATTTAGTACCTAGGCTAAGTTGAATAATGTACTTTGCCCAGGGGCATACCAGGGTGTCGGTCTCAGGCTCACCCAATTGTAGGGTATTTAGGTCAACATATATTTACTCTTTGCCCAGGGACACACCAGGGTGTCAGTCTCAGGCTCACCCAATTGTAGGGTATTAAGGTCAACATATATTTACTCTACCGTCTTAGACAGGATAATGTAAGGTCTGAATATCTTTGTAGGAAAACGCGCGCGGGTGTGTGTGTGTGTGTGTGTGTGTGTGTGTGTGTGTGTGTTGTAGGTGTGATTTGGGTTTTAACCTAGCTTTAACAATTGTTCAGTCATATCGCTACGATGTGTGAAGTGTGGCAGTTTATGATAATGTCTAGCACTGGGGCATCATGCCGCAAGCATGTAGCATGATGTCCCACCCAGACACCCTGATACCAGGCCGACCAGACCTAACACTAACCTCTTAATGTTGAGCACCAAGCGAGGCAGTAGCTAGTATTCTTTTTATAAGTCTTTGATATGACTCAGCCAGGATTCGAACCCGTGACCTCCCGCATCCGAGCAGACGCTCTAACCACTTAGACAACCGGAGCTCTTAGGAGTAAACATGAAGAACCTTATTCATTTCGGTGTCTTTTCAAGCAATGTTAAATTTCTTTTATATTGCAGATAGGTATAGAATTTTTAGGTTTAGCGTTACAATCGGTCTTTTGTGTGTGTGGAGGGGGGGAGGGGCAGTCTTTTTAGCGAATTAGGAAGACGAACACAATTCACGCGTTGTCTGCTCTAAAACGAAAAGGACAACAACAATACGTTACAAATTACAGTAGGATGAACCGATTGCATATAATTTTTTCTTCTTCAGCGTGAGTCATATGGTGATGTTCTTGAAATGTCTACTCAGTAAGCATAGATAAATCGAATGGTGATTGATAATTCAAATTTGGCTGAAAGTACTGAACTATGAAGAATAATTACCGTGGCTTTGGATTTTATTACTGGATTGTGCAGCTTAATGTATTCGCCTCTCTCTCTCTCTCTCTCTCTCTCTCTCTCTCTCTCTCTCTCACACACACACACACACACACACACACACACACACACAGAGTCTTGGCGAAGGAGTTACTATTGCTTTTCTAGCCCAGATGGAATAACGTTTGCATCGAATTCACAACAAATCCTTTCAGCGTCTTACCATCCCAATGAAAAAGAATAACACTTCAATAAGCGGCTGTAAACAACTGCGTGTTCAATTTATTACAAAGATAACCACCACCATCACCACCTCCATTATCATCATCATTGTTAACAAGGAAATGTGCCCCGTGAGAATTATCAATACCACAAAAACTTCCAAAACATCGGTACTATTGCATCATGAGGTGCGGTGCATTAAATTCTACAACAACAACAACAACAACAACAACAACAACAATTATTACTAAAACTACATCTGTTGTCGCTCCTAATAGAGCTACGATACCAACAATACAACTCCTTCTGCTACTGCTACCACTAGCAAAGCGATCACTACTGTTACCACTACTGTTTTAACAATAACACCTTATTTAACAAAATAGCTTTAGCAATAATACAAGTGGAAACACGATCTTCAAGAATAGTAGTTGTGGTGGCGGTGGTGATCTAGCGATCTTCAGACGAGTGTTTTTAATTGACAAAGACTAGTTTTAGTTTTGACGTTTTTCACCAGGTCCCTGTGCCACGAAAAGAAAAATTATATGGGCTACGCAAAGACTATTGGGTACGTAAATTTTGCACGATATCTTTTGCACAAAATTGTCAGGTCATAGCAGTCTTATTTGCTATGCCTCTTTCGAGTGGATCAGTCATGTAGATCTGTGTATAGATCGGCGGAGAGTTGTTGCTGTAGCTCTTGTCCTCGTTGTAGTGATAGTAATATCAGTGGTAGTAGTGACGACAGGAGAAAGAAGAGAACCAGACACAGCTTTATTATATTTTATAGAAGCAGCAGTACAAACTATTTGAAATTTAGTCATGTAAAGACAGTTAACAACAACAACAATACTACTTACAATACTAATTATTGCAATTATTATGTTATGTATATTTAATTTAATTATTTGTCTGTTAGTTGTTTTAATTTTTTTTATTCCATTACATGTTATTGTAATTTAACATTGTTTACTGGACATGACCTTGTTCAAAATTGAGTTCAGTTATGTTTGACCTGATTGATCTTTTTTAATTTTTTTTTTTTAATTTCATGATGTAAACAACTAATAATAGCTTCGTTATTTTCTATGGGGATGAGCTCATTAACCGGATTATTATTTAAGTAAACAAGAAGGCGTAAACATATTGATTTGGGTCAGGGTTTTGAGGATTCCAAAGTGAATTTTATAGGGTATTATGTTTTTAATAAACAAGGCTCATTAGATCATTCAAGAAAGTTATTTTCCATTAGGTGATGGTTGTTTTTAGAAAATGCTAATTGTGACCTTGAGGTCAAGCAGAGAATATATTATCTTGTGATTGTGAAGATTTTACCAGTTGTGCTTTAACATTTGGCACTTTAAGTTGTATTATGTTGTGTCCAGTTTGGGCTGAATTTTATTTTCTTCAAATTATTTAATTCAAGTGATTATATTCTCTGGAAATACAAAAGTGCTCTAACAAAATTCTTGGATAAAGACATTTCATTGGAATTTATACTGAATGCAAACCTGGAATAATATTTCTGTGATTCAACAAGAGACTGTTGACACATCAGTACGACGCAGGCTATAACACACGTCATCGCCTTCAATTTTAAATCTCTTTGGGACTTGAACTGAATTTTATTCAGGACTTTTTATCACTAGGACTTGTGTCTTTAATTCTTGGATTATTTTTGGATTTAATTCGCAGAACCGTAAGTTCTTTTTTCTCATATTTCACTTTGTATTCTAGGGAAATAAATTATTTGTTAAATTTTACAAAGCTTGTTGTCTTCACTCTCTTCTGTTATTTATTATAAGAGTAGAGACTCGTAACAATTATTATTATTATTATTATTATTATTATTATTATTATTATTATTAAAGTGAGGTGTTAATATTGCAAATAACAGTAGGGCCTTGTCAATTATAAACTAAACTCAACCACATATACATTTTTCATATAGAATAAATAAATAAATAAATAAATAAATAAATAAATTCATCCCACGTAAGTGATGGAAAGTGCGAAACGAATATCTAACTCACAAACACTGATGCTATCATATCTACTCACTTTTGAATATTTTTACAGCGATTGTCATCACACTGCATTTTAACTGGAGTGGAGAAACGTCAGTTCACTTGATAAAGGGAGGTAACCGCACCGCCGTTGTCAGCATATACATTAACTTTGAGGTTGAACTTCACGCCATGAATTCAGGAACACGCCAAAATAAATGGGAAGCTAGGAAAGAACATCACGACCTTGAACGTAGCCATTATCAAAATCAAAACCATAAAGTCACCATCATCATCATCCTGGATAATATTTTAACCATTTATACCTTTAAAAAGCGAACAAAACGTAAACATCTTTGTTCCGATTGAGTAATTACGTAACCAAATAGGAAACTAAACCACTGTACATAATTTAGTACATACGAAATAACTGTAACACGCACATAGCTGTGTGTTAACCCACTCTATGAACTGAAACAATACTTACGTTTTAAATACACTGCGCTCCAGATTTATCATCTGCTCTTTTATAATTACTCCTCGGCTTTAGACTCAATTGTGGGGATATTGGGATACCCTCTGTATGTCCGTTCATCAGTCTGTCTGTAACTGTATATATTAACCAACTGAGTAAATGTTCCCCAAAAATTAATCTTATCCATCTGTATGAATGGATCTGTTCATAGCAACCACCAATCGGCGTCCATCTGTATGAATGGATCCGTTCATTGCTCCCGCCAATTGGCGTCCTTGTTAAGAGGTAAAAGCTTAGGTGTTCAAAAAATTGAATAGCAATTACGTTTAAATATTTTTGATCACATGCAGAAAAGTATGGCAGGAAGTCACATCAGTGTTGATGTTGACTCATGTGTCACTGTCTTGTGGGTGTGGGTGGGTGAGTGGAGTTGGGGGGGGGTTGAGAAATGTGCAGTAAGGGCATGGGGGCTTGTTCATGGCTAAAATTAAAGTTGCTCAAGTTTTGTGATATAACGAGAGTCGTGTGTGTGTGTGTGTGTGTGTGCTTGTGTGTGTGTGTGTGTGTGTGTGTGTGTGTGTGTGTGAGAGAGAGAGAGAGAGAGAGAGAGAATTTACTTAAAACATAAACCAATATTAACCTAATTCCCACCCACCCACCACAGCCCCCCCCCCCCATCGCCCCTATGTGAAGGCGCACATGGCTTCATATTAGTTTTGCAGTGACATGCGGAAATAATAAGTAATTTGCTGTAAATTTCTACAAAGACCGCTTTGGTGGCCTAAGTGGTTCGAGCGTCGCCTCGGATGCGGGAGGTAGCGGGTTCGAACCACGGCCGAGTCATACCAAAGACTTCTAAAAATGGTACTAACAGATGTCTCGCTTGGCGCTCTGTATTACCGGGTTAGTGTTAGGACTGGTCGGCCTGGTGTCAGGATAATGTAACTGGGTGGGACATAATGCAACATGTCTGCGGCATGATGTCCCAGTGCTAGACATCACTATGAACTACCGCACTGCAGACATCGTAGCGATATGACTGAAAAATGTTAAAGCTACGTTACTAAAATAATGAAACAGAGACAAACAGTCATACATACAATTATATTTTTATCAGGATATACAACAATATACATTTTTTAATTAACATTTTCTACAATTTTACATAATACCTTGGTATTAAGGCCATTAGGATACAAGCATCTAACTTATGAATCCAATAAGTTTTCTTTATGAGTCTATTCATGTCTCCATGCACAATATCTATTGGCATGATAGAAAAATCGAGTAGAGAGTGATTATTGGTATTGCAATGTATTGAAATGTTAGAGGAGAACTGAGGATCGCTGTAATTTTTTGTATATGAAAGCGATGACTATTCATTCTCTTAGAAACTTGTTGAAGTGTTTGTCCAACATATTGCATGTTATTTTTTACAGGCTATCAAATAAACCGCATCATTGTGAATGGAGACATGAATAGACTCATAAAAGAAAGTTATTGGATTCGTAAGTTAGATACTTTGTATCCTAATGGCCTTAATACCAAGGCACTATATAAAATTGTATAAAATGTTAATTAAAAATAATTGACATGTTGTATATCCTTTACAAATAATATAATTGTATGTATGACTGTTTGTATCTACTTTATTATTTTACTGTTTCAGGTTTTATTAGAGACTCATGTATCTTTTCGATCCTGTCATATATATAAAATTGTTATGATGATGCATATCATTTATGACGTTACGTAAATGACGTAATTGTTATTTTAAAATATAAAGATGTCATCCGTTTCTTTGAAAACATTTTGTGCCCGAAGAAGCAAACAGTAAATGCGAAACTAGTTGCACATAATTATCGGCGTTTGTTTTGTTTTTTTATCTCAATTTAAAAGCTATAAATCCAAATCACACGCTCAAATATCAGGTTTAATTTTGGTGGGGATTTTATGCCTATACCGGTTGTTAACATGATTGAACTGAGTGTGACGACTCGCTAGAATGGCTTGATATTTAGATGATGTTCCAGATATATCTTTACCCAGTATAAGTAAATGAATAAGATATATAAACGGCTTTGGTCATAGTCTGCTAAATATTTTCAAACCCTCAGCTCTACGTACTATTCATAACCGTCTTGCAAGTGTGTGATAGTTATGTAGGTCATTATACATGCATCCCATACAATTCTGCAAGAACAAATGAATTTCTTTCCACGTGGTAATGTAATTTTATGTCGGAATTATTTTACCATGGAAAGAGTTGAATAAATTCATATGCAGAAGTAACGGTCTATCTGGTTTGATAATAAAGACCCATCATTAATGAAGAATCTGAAAAATGCCGTAAAGTTTACATATTCATACAGGATGCTTTTCAACAAAAGTTTGTATGAAGAATTTCGTGGTTTATCATCTCATTAATTTAATGATATGAATAAGTTTTGTGAGTTTGATATTACATTGCAAGGTTTAATGCAGACGTTAACAACTGCGGCTCAAATTTCCGGATTTGATTTTGTTCTTCTTTTCGGTTTGACCTTGTCAAAATGCTTAGTTTCCATTTCCTGGGCATGATAAACCAATATTTTCTTAAAAGTGCCGTTAAATCAGCAAAACCATATATATATATATATATATATATATATATATATATATATATATATATATATAT
>JAECUM010095559.1:0-120275 GCA_016617855.1 Megalonaias nervosa
CCATACAAAGCAGACCTGCTGTATCAGTGAAATATTCCGAGTATGAGGTAGAAGAACCAATGGGCCAGGATGCACCATACAAACCAACAGACAAATCCATCATCAAACTGACTGGTATTGTTGCAAATCAATCCCAAAGAATTATACTCTGTGTGGGCAGGACCCACTATGTAACATTGGCACAAACTCTGCAGACAGATCCATCATTCCACTGAGTCTGATGATGACCGAGGAATCCCATCTGCAGCCCTACAAGGTTGATAGAGACTACACCTACTTCACTGACAGAGACCCAAAGCATTTTAGAACTATCCTAAATTACCTCTGAAACATTAACTTTGGCCCTATATCCCGAACGTTACCAATCAGCTAGATACAGTGAGAGGAACTCTGGGCAGATGTTCACTTTTACGAACTGTTGGTCCTGGACCAACTTAAAGATTGGTTGAGATAAATTTCACAAAATTATTTTTGGGCCAGAAATAAAGTTTATTATATTTGACATTAAACGTTTCCCAAATTCAAAATTTTTTGTACCTATTACATTTACCTAGGCACTCATTATGGTCATATCTGACTGGAAAATATGAAATTGCCATTTTTCAAATATGCCTTTATAAATTTTGGTGCTGGACACCACTTGTACATAGTTAAACTTCTTTGTGGTATGAGAGAGAGAGAGAGAGAGGGAAGGAATAAGAATATTTAAAAAGTTTCCTTAAGCTGAAAATGTTAATAACTCAAGCTGAACTTAAGCTGAAAATGTTAATAACTTTAGTCTTCAAAACTTTCTTGTTGCTGTTGTTGCTTATTTACCAGTATTTAATAGTGGTAAAAATTTTGTTATATGAAAATGCAGAATTGGAGATTTTACTGTAAATATTACATAGTTCATATGTTTTATAGAAATTCATCTATCGCCACCTGTATAAATTGATAATGTCTATGTATAAATGAAAATCTTGTTTACTTTCATGACAACGATGTCTCCATTGTTAGGATGCCTTGTGTGAATACTCAAACTTTCTCCATTGTCAGGATTGCCTTGTGTGAATACTCAAACTTTCTCTGTTGTATGGATTGCCTTGTGTGAATACTTATTTGTCCACTTTACTGCTTACGCCCGGTCTGGGCCACAGATTGTCCACTTTCCTGCTTACACCTGGTCTGGACCAGGGATTGTCCACAGGGACATTGGCATGAAAGGCTTTTAAATTTATATATAAAATGCAAATCTTCCATCAGATTTCTGCTGTTATTAAGAAAAGAAAAACGCTTTAAAAGCTTCAATGTCTTTCAGTTTTTGAAAAATAGCGATGTTCTGCCGTAAAATATGGCTGCTGTTAGTAAAAGCAGAAGAACATTCACATTAACCTAACAACAAACTGCTGACCAATGGTGACACAAAGCATCCTGGCACAGGGTGTCTTTAATATTGAACAAATGGTGGCATCAAATATGCTTTCATAGCATATAGGTTTGGAAAAACTTCAACTGAAAGCATCATTCTGACTGGAAAGCAAGGGAAGTAACCAATGACAAGGACTATTTAGAATCACAATTATGGGGCTCATTCTGCACATTGTTAATGTTATTCTTGCAACTTTGTAATTAAAAAACAATTGAAGAAATTATTCGGTTCCATTTGTATGCAACTAATGTTTGTGTTGCTGTTAGTGATGGCACATCATCTATTCATAGTGACGTTAAGTTATTATGATGTAATAACATCCTTGGTCTTCATGGCAGTTATTTACATGATAGGTATTTTATATCTCATGCAATGGAAAAGGATGAGGATGCTCCAATTGTTTTGGGGTTAGACTCCCCTTTTAGTTAATTAATTAAATTAATTTTAGAATATGAGATGCATACATTTTATATTATTATTATTATTATTATTATAAAATAGTGATTATAATTAATGATTTATAATTTAAACTGACAATAAATATTTAAAACAGGTACATAACAAGTAATACTTTAAGTTGATAACAATTGATAACATGATTATATTTAAAGATTATTTTGTAAAATACTAATGAATTACTACACTTTTGGAAATTAAGGGTTTTTACCAAGAAAAAAAAGTTGTGCAGGAATTTACAAATAATGTAATTAGCATTTGAGTCTAATGCACACCAGTAAATGTATGTAATTATCATTAAATGTATGTAATTATCATTAAATGTATGGAATTATCAGTAAATGTATGGAATTATCAGTACATGTAGGTAATTATCAGTCAATATATGGAATTATCAGTACATGTAGGTAATTATCACTCAATTATGGAATTATCAGTAAATGTATGGAATTATCAGAATATCTTTACATCTTTAATTATGTGCAAGATAAAGATTTTGTTTTCAGAAGAACATATTGTAAAAGTCATGCCCATATTTATAAATTTATTGGTAGAGATTTGTTGTGAAACCTTTACCACATATGTTATTCTTGAATATTTTGAAGCAATTTGAATATGTTTGGTTAAATATAATTTGACAGTTGCTTGTATTACCATATTAAAGTGCCTGAAACATTTGTTGATTATATATTTTCACATGTATTTTGCATTATTGTAAGGTACACCTCTCCCTCGATAACTTGCGCACAACGGGGCCCACAAATATAGACTGCACTATAAGCAAGGGTGCAAGTTACCAAGGGACCTCCAAAAGTTGAAAAAATTTGCTTAGACATCGAGAAAACAGCGGGGCGGGGGGGGGGCTTTAGGGAACTGGGCCGTTTAATGACTGAATGCTCATTTTACATGCACGTCGACAATAATTTTTAATAATGCACTTTTTCTAATGAAGTTTAAATAACATTTATTTTAAAAATGTCCAACACGTGAAAGATCGTTCCACTGGTTTCAACAACCATCACGTGTACGTGAAAACATCTGTGTAATACGTCACTGCTTTTTGATTTCTTGATGAGTCTGGTTCCCGGAGTGGTATTTAATAGTATCCTTCCAAATCGGGAGTCAAAAGAGTGGGGAACTAGACTAACTGTTGATACACCACCAAACAAGATTCCTTTTTTTAAAAAAACAAGCAAAATTTATTTTGTGAGACAATTGTCTACGTCGAATCTCAATTTTTGTATTGTTCAATTAGTACAGTATTGATGTCATGATTTCATTGGAAGTAATAATGAAACTTCTTATCATCCTTGAGGATATCTCTAAGTGCCAGTTCAAGAATTCTCTGAAACTCGCTTTCCCACAATGGTCCGTATCTGTGAAACCAAGCTCTTTATTTTACAAAGTATTCATTTCGCTCGGTTGCCTTGCTATCATTGATCACAGTTGTGAATGAGTTGGTTAATTTAAGGTAGTTTATGTTACATACACAATAACATTTATAACAGTGACTGATCAGATGAAGTGAGTTCACCCGTCATAAGACCGTGGCCACTAGATTTTAAGTTTGTAGGATTTTCGTGCCTTTTAACTTTCTTTTATTCCAGCTCCTTTATTTGATTCAAAAGACATAATTAACATGATAATACAAAGGAGGCCAGCTTTTAATTCAGTGCAACAATACAACAAATACTTCCGCAAATCAGTTATCAAAATACGGTCGGCACCTAATTAGGTTCTCAGAGAAATGCTCGCAGACATAGCTGTTATGGTAGATTGACACATTTTACATTTAATTACAAGAGGAAACATTGCATTTATGATGATTACACTTAAAAGGAACTTAAAGATAGAATTTGAACATAAATTTCAATTGAAAATTTTTTTATTTAATTTGTATTTATTGATTAAAGTACTGCCTCCACTCGGTGTGACATTTTCATTGATCGAAATTTCCTTTCATATCGTTAATTGCAGTGTACTACCATTTGGAAAGAAAATGTAAAAATTGTATGACTTATTTTTAAATTTGATATTTCATAATGTTGATTAAAATTTCAGGTCCTATCTACCATTTTCAACTATAAAACGAGCAATCTATCACAGTTTCCGTTACTAATTTTGATTGCAATTTTCTTCAAGTTCAATAAATAGGGATCAATTTTTGGGTATTTTTTGGTTTAAAAAATGGGATCCATGCCAGACTCCGCATTATAAGTGGGTTCGCAAGTTATCAGGGTGCGAGTTATCGAGGGAGTGGTGTATTCATAAATTCATTACCAATAGTCACAAATTATTTCAAATGCATATTTTGTATTTCTTAGCTTTTATTAACAAAAAACAAAGGATATTAATCCAATATCCTCCTAAAACACTTCCAGATTTAATTACTAAGAACAATGAAACCCATGATATAAAACAAATCCGGAGTAAGTCAGGTTGTTATCTAAATTTGGCTGATCAGATAGTGGGATTACAAATAACATTCTGGTCATGTGGCCGGTACCTTAACCACTGAGCCATCACAGTGCCCATGGTTGCAGATCTCGATGGTTTCCAAGTTGTGACTCCAGGGACAGGGCGTTGAGAGGGTAATGACAGACAAAGGAATCCATGCTGACTGCACAGTACAACTCCCCTTGTAATACCAAGTAATTGTATATACAGTACTGGAAGGGTGTGGCTGTTGACAGTTTCACAATTATGTATAAGGGCCAAGTCCCCAGGGGCGAGGGGAGATACAGGTAACAATGACTGTTGTATAAATAATTTGTCCTTCTTGCACCTGCAAAGTAATTCTATATGGTCTAGGAAAGAAGATAAATGACACTAACATTAATAGTCGATGTAATATCTATATTCTCCAAGCTTATCTCACTTAGTTTGTCAAGAAACATGAATATGCATAAAGAGTTTGTTTTCCTTTTCCTTTTCTGTCTCAATTTTCATAATTTATTTTCTTTAATTTGTGTACATTCATTCTTTCCATTACTATAGTGCTATTAATTTCAAGAGTTAAAAGGGTTTTTTGAAACTGAATTTTGATTTCAATCTATCCTTGAGATAGTGCTGTATCTGGTAAATTTGTGATATATGTAGAACTCCATTGATTTATAATTGGCAAATATGATTAATAGCTACTTTTAAATGTTAAAAAAAAATTCTGTTGTTTTCATATATTTTTTAAAAAGCATTATGTAATAATCAGGTGTATTTTCATGTTTGTTTTTCTTTTATACAGTAGCAGCTAATTTATCGGACACTGTTAAATGGATACCATACAGGTACATGGAAGTTTAGTTTAGTTTTGTTGCTTTTAGCAGTAATTTTAACACATTATTTACTATATCACAGGGGCCCTGTGTGGCTGAGTGGTCTAAAGCAGTCACCTTTACTAATCACTGCCATCTCACATTTTTTCACCATGGGTTTGAGTCACGGGCTAAGCCAGTATGGGTATGTGAGAAAGCTGCTAGTAACTTCCCATGGGTTGGTGGTTTTTACCAGGGATTCCCTGGGTTCTTCCTTCACCAGTTTTACTGGCTGACATGTATAGCCTATCATGCACTGAAAAATGGTGTTAAACTCCAAAACAACAACAACAACTACTACTACTATGAAATGAAAGCTAAGTGCCATTCCCAAGGACGTACTGAAGCATCTGACCCAGACTGGCCTGGGCAGATATCAAACCTGCAATCCCTAGATTACATGTCCCATGCTTTTACCAACTGAGTTACCCCAGCTACCCTTAAGTTTAGATGAACAAACATTAAATTACAGCATTTCTCTAATAACAAGCAAATGGGAGAGACAGGAAAACCTGTCTTGTAAATTATGTAAAATGATGAATGTGAACTCATCAGACTTGATCAAGATTTCTTGGGTAAAATTAGGAAAGAAAATTTAATTTTGAGGGTACAGGTAGGCTAATCATAATGCATGAGCTTGTCAAGGGAGAAATACAGTACTATGAATTCACTATTTTTAGTGGGGTACCAATGTTCAAGGATTTCATGGTTGCCAGTTTTTATGGATTTTATGGTTGCCAATTTTTAGGAATTTCATGATTCCCCCAGTTTTACTTCTAATGGAAACAACAGGACTTCTTTTCTCAATCCACAGACTCCGTTATCAACAAAAATTGAATTTTTTCTTCACAAAGACATGAAAATAAATGAATTGGCAGTATAGCAAGTTGGTGTGACCTGTTTTTTAAATAAACTCTTGATCCTGATTAGCAAAGTCAGATGATGGAGTCTTCCTGTATGTTAAGGACTTGTGCTTCATATATAAATTGATTTACGTACACAAGATATTTGAGATCTTGGTAATTTGTACTTCATATATAAATTGATTTATGCACACATGATATATATGAGATTTTGGTGATTTGTGGAAGATTTATTCTATTGAAGGCTATTTTGTATTGATACTTGTGTTCATATTTAAAAGTAGGTAATATTAGTTAGAAGTATTGTCTGTTCTGTTTTACATGTATTATTTTATGCTACAAGTTCACGTTGGTTTCTGTACATAAATTGGAATAATTTAGGTTTTAAATCAGACACAAGCATGATTTGTGGTCTATTTTAGAGCCATTCCTTAAGATGTATCATATCTAAGTCTCTTCTAACTGCAAACTAAACAGACCCCAATCTGCCAGCACATAATGTACTTGCAAATCTGGGTCTATGCAGTTTGTTGGGAATAATCAATAGGATAAGCAACATAGGTTCAGATCTACTGACATATTATGCATTAAAGTCCATGTTGTTTGCAGTTGAACTCAACTTACAACCGAGTATATAGGGTATAAATACAATCCAGTACTGTATAAATACATATATATATATATATTGTTACGACCATGTAGTTTAATTACTTGTGTGTTAGAATTTGACTTCTGTTTATTTCATTTAATATTATCATAATTTTGTTGTGATGATTGTCATATGGGATCTGGCATTTTGATAGAAACATCGTGTTTATTTAGAACGTAAATGTGACTTGCAAAGGCACGATCTTGCATGACATGGTTTGTCGAGTTAAGTAAATAGTTGGCAAAAGCTACGTAGATGATTGGTTGTGACTAAGGTCATTTCTAATTATACTTGTTGACATTCTGTACTGCGATGGCGAGATTTCGAAATCACCACGTGTTCTTCGTGCGTGTACATGAAATGACATTTTCGTTCAGTTTAAATACTCATGTATCTGTGAAATAGTGGTCAGAGCCATATTTTAACACCTTGAAGAGTCGTTCTAATACCTTGAGAAGAAGGTATTTTCTTCTAGTGCTAGAAAGAGTTGTTCATTTGTATGTCTGTAGATTGAGATTTATTTTGTTATAGATGATAGCCATTCTTCATCTACTTTTAAACAATAACTATTTTCCCTGGATACCTACACAACTGGCTTTGGACAAAGACATTTAGTGAAATTGATTCTAAATTGGAACAGAACAGTACAAATTGTGATTCAAAGTGAAAATTCTGGACATTTGTGTAAAACCTTCATCTGACGTCATCATCCGCCATCTTGGAACGGAACTGAGATTCAGACTACTTCAATTAGAACTGTTTATTAATAGGACTTGTATGTTTTTCACAATTTTAGGACAAATGTTTGGATTTTCTTCACAAATCGTAAGTCCTATTTCATATTTTCACCTTTTCACCATGTTTTCTAGGGAAATAAATTATTTTTGTTAAAATTTACAAAGCTTGTTGTCTTCGCTCTTTTCTTTATGTTACTTTAAACGAGCCGATATGTAACAATATATATATATATATATATATATAATGTGTGTGTTAAACCATTACATTTTTATAATTCTGTGTATATATATTTATTAAATAAAGTTAAATTTCATAAATTTACTGTTCTCTTTCATTTTGCCCTGTATATTTCATACATGTTTATGTGTTTCATCCAGTCATTATGTATACTATAGTCTGAATATACCTTCCCTTTTGTTTGTACCCCCCTACCAATTTAAAAGATGAAAAGCACAAATGAGATTAAAGTTGCACAGAACTTAGTTCATTTATTGATTTATAATTTAAAACCTGATTATGCCCAGGTGGGATCCAAACACCGTCATTGTCTGCGCATTTCTTTCCAAATGGAAATTTTCAGTGTAAAAGATGACCCTCTTTGCCAGTCATTTCCAGTTCCTGGACAAGTCCATTTTCAGCGAAGGGGTGTGTGTACAACTACACATGTATGTACATAGAAGGAAAATACTATGTCATCTCCTTCCAATATTTACAATGTCGAATCAAGCAAAGAAAAATAATGACAATTACAAATTTGCCGTTCATGTGGATTTAACAAGTAGTGTAATTTTTATGTACATGTGTGCAAAGGATATAACTCTAAACTCTCAACATTATGATGTTTATGAAATTATCCAGCAATTACTGAATAGGAAAATCACAATGTTGTCAGAGGAAATCATCTTCCCTACAGTGTATGGCACCGTGTTAGTATGGAAAGTCCGTTAAGCATGAAAGGCACAGAGAATGCCAGTGTTAGTGCCACTCTGGTCACATTCAGGTTAAAAATTATAAATCGGTGAATGAATTGACTAAGTTCTGAGCACTTTTTATCACATGAAAGATTTCCATTATTGAAATTGGTAGTGGGGTACAAACAACCAGGATTGGGGGTGTATAGTCAGACTATACTTGGTTCATAATTAATTGCCTATTTGTGTTATACTTATCACATAGATACATACATGAAGAACTCTGTGTGTGTGTGCTAATAAATATATGAAAAGTACCATACATAAAATGGATAATCAACAAAAAATGTTTCTTCTCTCTCATTCCTTGCTTGCTTGCCTTTATTGCTTTTCACCTGCACAGTTGTTAATCACCCATAGTTTATAAATGGAAAAACAATTCAACAAACAAATTCTACACATATACGTAAAACTAATGATTGTTGGCACACTTTGATATTCTGCTAACCATGACTTCCCACCAGCTTCCTACTTGTATAAAGAACTGAGAATATATATATATATATATATATATATATATATATATATATATATATATATATATATATATATATATATATATAGAACATACACACAGTGTTTTCGGCAATGACGTAAATTCATGCACATGTCAAATCTTATGCAGAAACATCACATGGGTATGTATTGTAGCATCCCTTGCGAGTATGAGTACAGGTACTACACGATTGCACACAGATGTTCCTGAACAGTAACTCACTGGAATGATTTGTAATTGTTCATGCGCAAATGCTCTACCAGGAGGCTTTGCTGCTCATTCATCTGTTGGCACCAGATGGTAGTGAGTTGGCTGCCCCGGGATATCAATCTGGTCATCAATACATAAATGGACCACACTGGGTCAGTATCATGACTTTGTCCACCTTCTGGCTACCCCAGCATATAGAAGGTAAAGAACCATATTGTTCTTGACCAGGTCTAATATGGCTCAGGGCCCAGATAGTTTTCTGCTGAATTGTATCAGCGGGTATTATATCTGTTGCATGTGTGGTTTCATTCTTCAACACTGAAGTTGTGTCACCCATTCTAGAGACCAACTCATGCATCAACAATTTCTAAGTGCATTGATGCCTGAATAATTGTTCTACAATTGTGCAGTTAAATCTTTAAATGATGGCCTGGTTGAAAGGAATGTATATATGTCCACGAAAAAACTGCACAAGGTGTTTCATCAATAATACAACAATGGCTCTGAGAAATTCTTTATTTGTATCCACCTGCAGAAACTGCAGCCATGTTAGCAGTCCACATGCATCTGCAACACTTGTTGAATCTTTGGACGTCAACATTTCTTTGTATCTCATAGCAACATGTATGACAGCTAATGCATATTTGTATATATGCACACGTGCCCAATCATGTGAGAGAAACAAGATATCCACCTGATGAATTTCATTGGGAATCCACACATCAAACCATCCATGGGAACTTTTCCTTGCCATGGGTAGGTAAAGCTGCCACAACATATTTTTGGTCAACCATGTTCTGGCAACCCTGTAGGTGACTTTTGTTGTGCTCGCAAACTTTCTGACAGCTGCTTCATTCTTCCAGTAACCATGTGGACTGTAGTATATCTCAGATATGGTCTGCTCAGAAGCTATGCTTTTCGCAAGCATGATTGTTATATCGAGGCTTTGTCTCAGTCTTCATGCTCCCTATGACAATCCATATGACTATACTTTCTCTGATTGCTGGTCCCACAAAAGTCATGGATGATTTAGTGCATTGACTTGCAAGAAGATCATTTGATGTTTTGCGACATCATGTCAGTAACATGCAGCATCAACATGGTTTACTGGTGCTTCTCCGAACGCTGGTCAGCAGTCATATAGTCTTATATGCAGCTGTGTTCCAGGCACATAGTAATTGTTTCCAGAGATATGTTTTTTACGAGCATTTTTACTACAAGGTATCCTAGGTAGTTTCATCAGAATGGCAGCAATATCACTGCCAGTGACTTTTTCACAAACAAAAATTTCTTTGCTCCACACTGGACACAAGTTCCAGCGATTGAGGCAGTGTTATTATGTTACAAAACAAAGTTGGATTTGCAGTTCATGTTTTTGTATGGCATAGCACACAACATGAATGTTGATGACTTTGACCCTGATGTGAATAATATCCTGTACGACGACGCGATGCTTGACCGTCAAGACAACCCAGCAAGAATATTTTTTTTGGACCGCCACAAGAACATAGATGTGAACTATGTTATACAACAATAAGCACATGTGCCCAAAGTGATCAGAGAAAACTGCAACAAGTTGAATATAGTTCATGGGGTTGACACACACTGCCTTGCACATATTCATTGGATCTGGTGTACCATCGACCACTTGTGGGATGAGTTTTGAGATATGTTTGCAGAGGTCAACCAAAACACATATAATGTCCTCACTGTTGACTTGAGTGGTTTGAGAAATAAGTATCGTGCCAGTTTGGGCGTGAACCTGACAAATCAATTTAACAAGAATCCAGTGTCAAAACTAGCCAATGATATCATAGGTGACTATGCTGACTAATGACATAAAGCTGCCCACAAACAACTGAAAACTTCTTCATGATTACATAGATGTTCATGAATGCATCAAAGAAAAGCTTCAGTCATGACAATCTGCAGGGGAAGACCTTATAGCAGGCTTTACACACACTTTTTGCACTGCTGATCAAGCCAGCAAAAGAAATTGCAGCCATGACTGCACAAACTGCAAAGGCTTCCACACTTGACAAAGTGGAAGCCACATCTGCTGAGGAAGTCCTTTCAGCAATGTGATGTAGCTCACCTTGACGTATGCGTGTAGTCAGAGAACAACATGCAGTCCAACTGAGACCCAGGATAAAAAAACTGAAATAAAGAACCACTGGATTTCAAATATGTTGATGAAACCTAAAAAGAGCATTGATTTTGAGCCTTCTGTGTCATCATTTTGTGGAGTTATAGATATTCCTTACAGTTTGATGGCTTGCTGCATTTTTTTTAGTGAGATAATATCAAATGTGGTTTCTTTCTTTTTGTGGTAGAATGAGTTTTTAACCAGTATAGACATACAAACCTGCAGTTTGCATATAAATTTTCAAATTATTCAAAAACACATAATCTCTCTCTCTCTCTCTCTCTCTCTCTCTCTCTCTCTCTCTCTCTCTCTCTCTCTCGTTTTATAGAAATCTTTTAAAATTATTATGAACAAAGCAGTAATGTATAAGTTCACTTGATTGTGCTCTTGGATAAATCACATGTCAGAATTCTATGTTTAAACATGCTAATCAAAAGTAATTTCAAAAATATATAAAAGATGTCGCTCTTTCATTACTAGCCTCTAAATGTTGACTGTTATATAATTTCAGTTTTCTTGACTTTACAATTGTGAAGTGCATTTTAATCCAGTTTAGACTTGTCAATTACTGATCAAGTCTCTAATCTCCAAGTAACTGTAATATGATACTCTACAGTCAATGGGCCATTAACAAATTTTCCAGACAATGATCGGTTTTAAGGATAAAGTTATTATATCTGTCCAAGAGTATAACTTGGAGAAAAAGATTGTGTATTGCAAATAAAAAGTCATAAGATTTTCTTCTTCTTTCATGCTTTTAATTTGAATACAAATTTGAAGATCTTTGCAAAGAATGAACCAATAGGAAAACTGTATTGAATCATGTCTCGCCTGCTTTGCCTGTATGATACATAATAAAGCAAAGTCACTCAAAAGGACTGATAAGTTTTAATAAATTTTAATAAGTTTTGCAGTAAAAAAACCTATGTTGATATGACTATTAGTTACAGCAAGATTTTCAAGATCCTGTGCTGGCCACATTTTATGATTGAGCAGCACCATTTTCATTTAATACCAACTAGACATAATAAGTTGTCATTTAGTAAACAACCCATGTTTATATGACCACCCATTTAGAAGAAGCAGTGATAACAAGAGTTTCAAGATGGGTGTTGTTGCAGCCATATTGGATGTGCAAGTGGTACCCTTTTCATTTAGAACTAAACTAATCCTCTTTTCTATCTGCATTGAAACAATGACATAATTAGATAAACCATCACACGCAACTAGCTGAATTGTCAACACATGTCCCTAAGGCTAACGCCCTCAATTCTCAGTTGAAAAGAATTCACAACTTAATTACACAATGAATTAATGGACTTCACTCATTGTCCTAACTACATTGCTTTGCTAATTAGCTATTCATTGTCATGCATTTCTAGACATGGCAAAATTAATTCTCAGCATACGTGCATGAAATCTGTATTATACAGAATCTCTATTACATACAAAACAACTAAATCCAAATTCATTCATATAATACATGAGTCATATAACAGTTGAGACAAGTTGCATGCAAAGACTTAACTTCTGAACTCAAAGAAAATTAATGTATGAATTTAAAATGAATAAATTCAACAAATAATTACAAACTTACATCAATAAATATATATTGCATGCAATCAAGACTAACCTTGTTCTTTATTCGAGACTCACACCTTCCTATGAAGTTGAATCTCTCTCCTTTCATGTCCCTCACTTTCCGACAAGTGTCCTTAGACAATTTAACAAGAAATACTTATATATCCTGGAGTTAAATTCAGGCTCACCTCAGAAAATTAGACCGCTTAATTTCAAGATGGGAATTTCGTAAAACCTTGAATTCCATCTGGGAAAACACACACTCTCGTGTAGCTTAGCCAATCAGGGTTACTTTTTTAAGCACCAAAACGTTTTATCACTCCCATCGAAGTCTGAATAATCCTCTCTAGACCACTTTATTAATAACTATTCTGGAAAATATCATTTTATGACACCTGTTTCAAATGGCCCAAGACTTCCTAAACTTTTACCTGGTTTGTCTCCACTCTTGTCATTTACCGCATTGACCTTGCATTAATATTGTTCCTTATCTGTCTCTAACTGTTAACCAAGTGAGTCCTAATTAAAATCCACTCATGCTTCCAAACAGGTTAACCATTACAAGCTGCCAAGCTATAGCAAACCTAGCCAATACATCAATATTAATGATTACATGTTACGTTGACAGCTACAGAATGAACTACAAAATTTTGCACCATTACACTGCAAATCAACAAAATCATTTTACATGTCCAGGTAAATTAAATTATGCAGCCAGAATAGTATATATTTCAGTAGTCTACAATCAACAGACCATTCTCAAACTCTCCAGGCAAAGATAGGCTATAAGGATAATGTTATTATATCTGTCCAAGAGTGTAACTTGGAGAAAAAAGTTGTGTATTGCAAATGAAAAGCCATAATATTTTCCTCTTCTTTCTTGCTTTTAATTTGGATACAAATTTGAAGGTCTGTACTATGGATAAACCAACAAGAAAGTGTGTTGAATGATGTCTCGCCTGCTTTGCCTGTATGATACATAATCCACTAAAGTCACTCGAGTGAACTGATGTTCTACTCTTTGAAATGAATTCCCATTAATTCAAGGTAAAACTACTTCTTCTTTTTAACTGCTGAGTGTTGAAAGCATTTCAAAAATTCTTTAGCAATAACAAGATTTTCAAATTACTGCGTATTGGCACCATTTTCAGTTAGGACAAATACGGCATCATAAGAAGTCTTCTGACGTCATGTTAATATGACATTCCATTTTGGAAAAGTAACAATAGCAAGATTTTCAATATGGCTGTTGTGGCTTCCATATTGAAATCCAGATTGGCACCAATGTCATAAACAACCAACAAGATATTATAGGAAGTCTTTTATTGAAAACCCACATCAATATGACCATCCATTCAGGTGGAGTAGTGATAATACATTTTCAAGAAGGCCACTGTGGCAGCCATATTGGTTATCAGATTGAAGCTATTTTCATTCACAGTAAAGTAGACATCATAAGAGTCTTCTGATGAAAACCCCATGTCAATATGACTTTCCATTCAGGATGAGTAGCGATAAGCATATTTTCAAGATGGTTGCCATGGCAGCCATATTGGATGTCAGATCAGTAAAATATTCTCATTTTGGACCAACTAGACTGTTATGAAGGTGTGTGTGTGTGTGTGTGTGTGTGTGTGTGTGTGTGTGTGTGTGTGTGTGTGTGTGTGTGTGTGTGTGTGTGTGTGTGAAGTTTCATGGCAATCATCCAAGAAGTAATTAAATCGAATTGCGATAACATATTTGTGGAAATGGATGGGCAGCTGACGGACGACAGACAAAAGACCATACAATATGCTGTTATGATCAATGTTTGACCAGTAAAAAACATTGTCCTAGCCAGTTTAGGAAGAAAAGTTGGTCATTACAACCATAATTAACTTTTATGGGTGTTAACATATGTGATAAATGTGAATGCATGCATGAAATTGCATGACCATGCATACCAGAGTGTCTTTACAACTGAGCAACAAAATATACAGAGCTCAGGTGTTTAATGTTTCATCAACAAAAAAAATAAAATAAACCAAAGAAAAGTTACCAAAAATGAAATATGGATATCTACACTATAAATATGTAAGAGAGTCTTCACCCCTTCTCTACTATTCGACTAATGCTTCAAGTCTTTCTCACTCTTCAGCATCACTAGAGCAAAATGCACACTACTTCACCAGACATTTTGGTACTTCTAAGGGGTGTAGTAAGTAGTACAAGTACAAGTAGTACAAGTACAAGTAGTACAAGTACCTCTGTATTGATCTTAGACCGATAGAGCTCTGCCTCTAAATATTTGTACAAGCCTAAGGTCAACCTTTCTCTTCTCAATTTTCTCTTCTTTGTTGTTGCCTTGTTTGACTCTTTTATTATAAACTAAATGTTCCTTTCGAATACACAATTTGCTCCTGTTGACTTGCAATCGTTATTATTTTTCTCTATTCCTAACAATTCACACAAAATCCAAAACAAGTGCTTAGTAGCAGTGATCTACTATATTTGGTGGAAGACTGGCCTACTGCCTGCAATTTAATCACTATACAAGGGAGGTAAGCTTTCTAGTCCTGTTATAGAGAGGATACGTAGGCTGATCTGCATGCAAGGACTGTTTTTAGAGACCTTGTATAATTGCAGTCAGTGAAAAATGTTGAAAGGCTATATTTAATAACTCGATTAGGTCACGTCCACCTGCCTCTTATGTTAGGTTCTATGTCTACTAAACAAGTATAAAATCCTTAATTTTAGATGAAATCTCCTTTCTGAAGTAGGAGCGGTACATACTAATTAGTACAATGACCTTTGGTTTAAACAACATTTATTTACAGAAGTCATCATGGAAAGTACATAGAATCAAATAAGAGATTAATGAAAGCTTACACTGAAACATGATAATGAGGTGTTAAAAGAAAATTGTACATTCAATATAGCAATAATATCAGATAGTAACTAATAAGCATTTACAGATGTTGTTATAGGTTAAACACAATTTTTAAACACAAGATAGACAATACATGGCCACCAGTATAAGTAGTAGAGGAAGAAACCGGGAAAACCACCGATCCATGGGAAGCTACTGGCAAGCGTACTCATGTACCCACATTTCTGAGCCCAAGATTCAAACCTACACAGAGGTGAGACGGCAGTGATCTGTAACGGTGTACACTTTATACCACTCGGCCACTCGGAGCCCAATAGGCACTTACAGTAGAAACCTGTTACTGTATACTTGCAAATCAATAGCATTGATGGAGTGTGTGTGTGTGTTTAAAATATAGGACTTTTAACTTCAGCTCAGATAGTATATGTTTATAATAATGAACATGCACCCGAGATATAACAGCTTAAATTGAAGACATAATGAAGGAAATTCCTTAGATTTAATTATGTTCTTATGGACTGCCTTGAAGATCTCCTTGTTGACCTCAACTGATTGCAAGGGGATTGCCAAATAATAACTACATTAAGTCATATCTGTAATATGGTGAAATATTCCTATCGTTGGTGTATGTGTGACAGGATAGAAACCGGATTTTGAATTAAATGAAAACACTGAACACAATGTATGCAAATGAACAAAGAAATTTCTGAAACGAAGTATATGAGTTTCAAAACATTCCCAATGAATATTAAAGTTACAATGAAGTGGAAAAAATATGTAACAACAAATAAACATGTAAACCCCAAAAATGATTTGCCTTGCACACTATGACAAGTCAACAGATGTAACTAGACTCTAATGAACATGTGAAGAGAAATACAATTATTCGTCAAACCACCATACTGTAAGAAAAATAAATGAGTATGGTTCATTTAACCATATGTCCTTATGATCAGAATTCACAATTCAATGGACTTTTGCACCATTTGGAATTCACATCCTTGAATGAATCTCTATACTGCCACAAATTACGCTGTCATACTACCAGCTTATTTGCCACACTGCCAGTTATGATGCTACATTTAATAGCTACGCTGCCATACTGCCTGTTATGCTACCACATTACCAGCTTTATACTGCTGCTCTGCTAGCCCTATCTATCAACAATGCTGCCAGCCCTATTAGCTATTCTGCCAACCATTGCAGCCCTGTGGTTGTAGTAAGCTGTATAATGTAGACACCTCCTGACAAGATTTTGGTGATCACTATACCTGTACATAGCAATTTGCTTCCTATCTCTATTTTTAAAAAATGCAGAATCCAAGGTAAAGTACTCATGCACATCATTAAATATGGGCATCTTGCTGGGAGCGACCTACGACGATATGCATGTATTAATCAGTCAGTATTATTCCAGGTAAAAAAATAAAAATAAAACTACTCTTGGTAACGCCGTACGTATCAACAAAATCAATTACACAGAATATTTCAAAGGCATTACCAAGTTATTTTCTTGCTTTATTCCATGACAGTCTGAAGGTAACATATTTTGTATGATCTAAGAACAAATACTTTGTAGTTTATGATTTACCATATTACTAGATGACAAATGGTTGAGCTGTGACATTTGTTCTGGTTTTTACATAATTTGACACAGTGTGACTTATTCCATATCCAGTAAAATATCATAAGTGCTCAAGTGAATAAAATAAAATTCAGTTAAAACAATTCATTTTATTGTCAAAATTAATTTGCCAGTAAACACAAGTCTGAAAACATCAGCTGAAACACCTCAATGACATTTTCATACACATCAATATAGGACACAGCTTAGAGTCTCATAAAATTGCTTCTGACATGTGAGACTATATATATTTTTTACTTATACAGTTGCTATTCCAGTCTCATAATTTGATCATACTTAAATCGTTTTATTATTTACATTTACAATACGTGTACATGTACCTTGTTGAATATCATTATACTGTGGGTACAAGATGAGAAGATCATTATACTGTCTTGAAATGGTCCCTTGTTAAAAGCGCATGGATGCTTTGATAAGATCAATTGGCAGTCATTTCATTATTTCTGCCTTTTTTGTAATGCGTCACTACATTGCTACTAATTGTTAGGTAGTTGAATTCTTACGTTATGTCATACTGCCTTGTTTGTTTAATATGCAGCTTGTGGGAGGTAAATTAATTTTAATGATGTAATATGTATTGGTTGTTACTACTTTACTTGATACTTTACCGGGTGGAAAATAGCCTAACAGTATGAAAAGAATTTGTCCTCCCATTAGGGTGATCAAGAAGATTACAGAACATGAGATAGACCCTGGTACAAGCCACAGATACCTTGCTCATGTGCACTGACCTTCATTCTTTTCAGGAAGCAACCTGAAATATGTGATATCAGTGCAGGATGGGAGGAATGAATCTGGCAAGAGCAATAGGTAAGTATTACCATTATTAAAATTAGTTTCACTTCCTACCCACTCCAGAAACTACATTATAATATTAATAATACAAAATATGCTGAATTTGTCAGTTTGGTGGGAGGATGATGATGCCACATTTGGTCTGTAGAATAGAAACTAAAGCCAGATGCTATCCATGTGGGTTACTGAGCTATGACAAATGGACTCAAGGAAAATATACCTCTGCTTTTGTGAGCCAATGAACAAAGGTAGAAGGAGGAGAAGGTAGCGTGAGATTGCCAAAATGTGGTTTTCAACACTTCTTCCAGACACTAATCAGTTAGACAGGCCCATGAAGCAACAATGGCTAGAACCTCTTGAACTTAATTTCATGAATGAAATGTCCATCTCCAGAAAGGACTGATCATAAGTTCTCCTGATAGGATATGCAATCCACCTTGAATGGTGGACGCTGAAAGATCAGCCAATCAGCCAAACCCGTAAGGGTAGGGGAGATCTTTCCCACCCCTTTCTTCTCCATTTAGAAGCTGCCAAATAAAAGCATAAAGCTGTAACTGGACATATTAATATAACTAGATCATCCCCAACATAGATATGATAGAGACTGGAGATCCCAATCAGAAGTTGAGCAAACAGTGGAAGCTGATATTTTCTAACAAACATGGTTGGCACAGGAGAGAAGCTAACCAATAACTCTAATGAACCTCATACAGCCTGGTTCTATGGACAGAACATGAAGCTTGCTCCTTTGTTGCATAGATGCTAAGGTGAGCAAGAAAAGAGGCTTGAGGATAAGGTTTTCAAAGAAAGTTTCACCCAATGGTTCATGGTGGTTTAGTTACAACCAAAAGATGCAAGAGAGACTACATCTATGCATTAGTGAGCAAGTCATCAGACTTGAGCATTGTTTCTCTTCAAAAGTGAAGAGAAGAAAATCAGCCACTATGCTAACAGAAGGACAGTTAGGATTGACATGTTACCTACTGCATCAATCCCCAAAGATTCTCCACTTAGATACAGATCATCTCCTGTGCAGAATAAAGAGCTTGGCAACTTGTCAAGAGATGAGCCAAAGGAAAAAAGGTGGAAAATATGTGAGCAGTTTTGCGGGAGAGAGAACCTGCACTGTGACAGGAGGTCTCATCTCTGGGGTAATGTCATGGAATGGTTCAACAGCAGGATGAGAAGATCATTGAACCATGATCATTGGGGGCACAGATGGGCACTCAAATGAACTGAGCAATGGAGTTCCTTACTTGCAAAGTAATGGAGGAATGGTCCTGAAGGATGGGAAAGCGTAAGCAAACAAACAATTCCACTTCAAGTTGAGAATGTGGCAACTGGTGAAACAAAAAATAGGGGCTCATTGTTTAACCTTCAAACAAGTCTACCAGTGGTGTCTCCCAAAGCTGGAACAAAAAATCTGCCAAGGATTTGTGTAGAGACTATTCATTGAGGATTACAAGGTATGTGGCTAGATCAGAGGGTAATCCCTTCTGAAGCTGCCAGCAAAGGATGTTTCAAACCTCCAGAGACTGAGAAGGGCAAATGTGCTCCTTGTATCTTGAGGTATGCTACCAATGTGTTATCAGAGGAGACCGTAATGCAGTGAAATCTTATTTACTGACACACCTCTGAAAGGCTAATAATATTGCCCTCATATCCAAGTTGTTGATGTGAAGGATAGATTCTTCTCACTAACCCTGAAGAATCAATCCTTTCAGCTCCAGATAAGCCCCACACCTTTAATCTGATGCATCTCCAAACTGATAGGAGTGAAGTTTAAGGGCATGCATTGGGATTCCAGTCAGAAACCAGCCTCGATTTGTCTATCAAAACGGATGATGTTGGAAATCCATACCAAAAGAAATTGGATCATTCAGAAGGTCCCTTTGCAGTTTTCAGTTTTCCAAAAGGAGAAAATGGGGAGAGTACATGTACAGTTTGCTCAGGAAAGTCCCCAACAGAGAAAGAGAAGGACACAGCTGACAACATGGTCATTGCTCTCAGCGCCTCAAACAGGGGACAGGATTTTGACTATTCTATCCTGAGGGACACAGACTAATCCTGTCCATCCCCATGGAGATGAAATCTTGAGATGGAGTAAGTTCCAATTTCTCTAGGTTGTGAGCAGACCAGCCTGGTCACTAAGAGGGACTGGTCATTTTGGATCAGCCAATCATCAAAAAAGGAGGATTGGGATGCATAGTGGCCTTTAATGGGCTGTACAACAACTCTACTGCACTCTTTTGAAGAATGGTGTGCACCACTTCCTTTAACCACACCAGACTCAACTAGTGAAAGAACATGGTGGACCTAACTAGAAAAGGGAGATTTCAAAACTGAAGCCAGTATCCACTTTTACAATAAAAGGACCCAGCCATTAAATGGTATGCCAGACCAATCCTCTGAAAAGAGGTCTAGACAGGCACCTATGGAAACCAATGTAAGAAGAACAATCTGCTGAGGGAACGAATGCCTAGGGCTATCCAACCTTGTCCTTTTGAAATGGTTTTGTTGATTTGTTTGGGGCTGTGTGGCTTTAAAGAACATCACCAACAAACCTGTGGTCAGAGGATGATTTCACTTCTTGGATGGTTTGATGGTTCTGGAGTGGATGTGATGGGTCAGTGTTGCTGTTCTCTGAGATACTGAGAAGCCAAGAAGGGGATAAGCCCCCTGCCAATAGTTTCAACTTACTGGGAAGCAGCCATCAGAAGGTTCTTACTTTACTCTAGTAAGACCTTAGATGTGTCCAGAGCAATATCTCTGTGGAGGTGGAGAAGCTCCATTGACAAGTGATGGACAAGGATAACACATGTCAAGATATTTTCACTGCTGCTTCCAACAATGATGAAGGGCAACTAGTGACAGGGATTCCACCCTCAGAAAGTGAAGAAAACTGCTGAAAAGTGGTGAGCATGCTAGGCAAAGGTTACTAGTGACCTAGCCTTTTATCCTAAAATTTCCATTCTTTAAACAAGGTCCCCATGAAAATACTTGAGTCACTTTGACATCCAAAGTGGGAGGTTTAATTGGCAAGAAACGCTCTTGAAAGCACCTTAATTGTTACCAAGTGAGGAGTATTACAACTCTGTGAGCTTAATCTTAGTAATAGAAAAAAAGTGAAAACCAACAAGTTTTGTAAAATTAAAAAAAAAATAATTTATATCCCCAGAATACAAAGTGAAAATTTAAAAAGAGCTTACAGTAATACGAATTAAATCCCAAAATAGTCCCAAAAGTTCTATCACCAGTCCTAATGAATTAAATTTTAATTAAATTTCAGTGATGTCTGAAATTAAATCCAACACTGAAGGTGTTAATGTGCCTGTTGTGGCCTGTGACGTGGTGATGTGACAATAGTCTTTTGATGAATCACAATAATATAAGATGTCCTTGTTTGAAATCACTATAATTCCCAGTTAATATATCTGTCCAAGAATATTATTTAAGAGCACTTTATATTTCCAGTGAAAAATAATTTGAATAAATAATTTCACCTAAATCAAAAACTAACACAACAAATACAAATGATTCTGTTTCAAGATCTTTCAGCACAAATAAATAATTTTTAGATAAACAAAATTATAAAGCCCTTTACTTGACCTGGGTCACAATTAGCATTTTCTAACATAATATGACTTAAAGGAATTCTCCTTTCTGTTGCTAAATTTATAATAAAGAATATGGAAAACATAATGTCCTTGACTCAGACCAAGACAATGGTCCTAATATTTAACCCACACTCTTGTGTGTATTAAGCAGTTACTCACAGTCATAAGCGAATTGTTCAATATTTGGATTCATTGTAATATTGGTTGTAACATAACATTTTTTTGCCAAATGGGTAGATGCCTGGTTCCAAACTTCCTCCCTAGTCTGGCATCTGTACTCTGTTTCCAAATCAGAATGGGATGAAACTGCAATCTGGAGAGAAGTGAGACTCACCTTAAATTTTGTACTGAAGGGACTAAAATAAGTAGTGACTGGCACCTAGTCAATGCCAAGTGACTGGTCAGGTGACTCAGATCTGTAGGAAGATCTGAGTTCTCTCCTTACCAGGTGGCTCAGTCCTGTTGCCGACAACAGGCCATGGTGACTAACGAGTGTTCCTCCCCTTTATGTGGGTGCAACTCACTTTCAGCCCACAACAAGCTGTGTGGTTGTTGTGGGTACTGCTCCCACCTCATGGGGAGTGGGACCACAACTCTTTGCCCTTTTGGATGGAAGGTGTTGCTCCTCTTGGAGGGGAGGATGCAACCAGCTCTCTGTTCTAGTTGAAGAAGAGAGGGTGCTGCTCCTCTATGAGGGGAGGGTACAACTCACTCTTGGTACTCACAAAATGGAGAAGTACCACTCCTCATTAATGGGAGGGCATGACTCACTCTCAACTCATTTATAACCTCCATTTGCAGGGGACCACAAATCCTATGAATCTATAAAGAGACCTGAGGGACTCAGAGAAGGAAAACTGATTCAGTTTCTGAAGAAGCCAAAGAATGAATTCTCTCTCTTCTTATGACTAAGTTCAGTGAGGACCAGAGAGAGACAAGTAAGGTGGTATACCTACTGGTACACACACCCTTCCTAGCCATTTCTGAAAGAGAATGCTGTAAAAAAGATTTATTCAAAATCTTCTATATAAGTAAATATATAAATGTAATTGTGTGAAAAAGTCTGTGCTGATATGATAACAGCAAGAACTCATCTCTCCTAAGTGTTGTATCATTGAATTTAAACAATCACTTATGTTTAAATGCAAAATGGCGACAGTGTTATGCTGAGAATGAATGGTGTTTAATAACTAAACACACAATATAAAGGGAAAAAATGGGTATGTGACCTGCCTTCAAAGATAAAATAGCACAAGTCACATTAAAAGAAAATGTGAAATATGATGATTCGTTACTGCAATAAAACACTAAATAGAAATGAATGAATCCACCAACCAAATTTACTTAAGATAAGGCAATAAAACTACCTAATAATATTTAACAAATTTTAAATAAAAAATGACATCATCCAGCCTTAAATGAGAACTGGCAATAACTAATTTAGCAAAATAAATGATCTGGTAAGATTGCTAATAAAACAGATAATAAAAATGAATACTATCCAATATTAATTATGAAAATGAACTAGTGTTCAATAACTAAACATACAACATAAATGGAAAGACAGGTGTGAGACCTGCTTTTCTGAGATCAAAACAGCACAAGTTACATTAAAAGAAAATGTGAAATATTTAGATTTGTTACTGTAATAAAACAATAATAACCAAAATGAGTGTGCAGACCAAATTTGTCAAGAATAGGCACAGTTACTAAATACCTACCAGAGCAAAAATAAATTCTCAACAATAATAGTTACACTAACACCCCTGTGGGGCAAGGACCTTATTGCATGGTTATACCAAACATAGCCAGAAGAAATGCTAATAGCTCTTGAGAAAAGCTTAAATTAAACCCCAAAAAATGACTGATCCACACAATAAAAACAATGCACGTAAAGAGAAAACTGAAATTGTGATGTAAAACACAAAGCAAAAGTAATCTTTTCATCATGTTTAATTTAAGAAGCCTATAATGGCTGCAAATGCAAGAAGAATGGATGACAGTGCGCATGGGTAAGGTATATGCAGTTTGGACCAGGCATGATCTCAGGTCTAGAATCTTCTGGTTGACCCTAATGTTGTTATAGGACTCATGGTACTAATTCAGTTCCCATAGTAAACCTAGGCAAACACCATATTAAAAATTCAATAACTTTAATTTTCTGAGTACTCATGATCAAACCTATATTTATCAATATAGATGCATCCTGGGTGACTGCTTCTATGCAGAAAAAACCATGAGCCGCTGCATTTTCAGGATTTATGTGTATTTGAAACATGTGCTTTCAATTCCATACCAAAGAGTCAAGTGCTAATTTCAGTATTGATTGTTCCAAACTCAAGATTATTAAAGGACTGAAATTCCATCAATAACGCAATGCCTCTATTTTTCTGAGTTACAACTAGGATAAGCTCTCAAAGGATTCTTTTTGCTAAAATCTAACTTTCATTATCAACCAATCCTGGCCAGCCAAACCCATATATACTCTATTAAATATTCACCCATTTCCAGACTGGTTCCCATTTTTCCATACCATTATATACCATGAGTCCTTGAGCAACAGGTTTTGTATTACTGATGTTAAGATGTATTTTCATCTATTACTTGTGTCCTTTGAACGTGCCGCATTATGCTTATAATGGAGCCATTGCTCCCAACATTCTTTGTTACTGAGCATGAGGTTATAACGTTCCAGTTTCTAACACCCGAATCAGAGAATCTTGGTTTGTCTCCATGTTTGTGTAAACATCCAAGGTTCCCTAAGGTGCAGAATAAGACCTGAGTCAGTCCAAATTTCAGATGGACAACACTTGCATCATTAGCTGTCTGTTCCTTTCAAGGTATAAATTTAGCCCATAAATCAAAATTCTCAGTTACATAAAAATTTAAATCTTTAATGTTGGGAAATTTAACATCATTGAAAATTTTTTAATCAGGTATATTCCTTTCTGAAACTGCTATTTTCAGGTTTATAATAATTTATTATAATTCCATACTTTGGATTTATCCAATTTTGGTTTTGTCCAGAATTTGAGTTACAAAGAAAACCTAACTTGCACAAATAGATTATAAGAAATAATATTGCTAAAACTGAAGAAACAGCTGCTATATTTCTTTAATATCATTTATACCTCTGGTTTGACAGGATTTCAATATTTGTTATTATACCAAATGTTAAATTACTAGGTTTTCACTTGCCCAATTTATAGAAACTCCAGAAACCAAGCTTTGACAGTCTCCATATAAGTAAATAGAATTAAGTGGATTCCACCATGATATTAGAAACAGTATTATTCATTTACCAAATTTAATTTTGAAACTATATTTTTGGTATCATTTTGTTAACATAGTTTTAATACTTGTAATAAAAACGATGGAATAAAAAAAATCTTTTATTTTAAGCACATATGAAATTGTGGTATACTGTGAAAGCTTTGTTTTTTGATGTTTGTAATGTGGAATTTAATTATAATCAATATCATTGTATGTCAATATGTAAAAAAGAGACAATCAATATAACATAATAAAAAGTACAACATAATTTATTTATTTATGACATGATAAATATTCCTCCCTTTTTCTCTGTGATCTTTTGTTTTCTTTCTAGACTTTATTATACAGAAATATCTGCACCAATTACACAACTTCGTATTTCTACCCCAGTACCAGGTGAACCCAGAATGTTTTATGACGTGAAGAACCCTGACAAACAGTCAATACACAGTCTATAGCAATATTACAGATTGCTGATAAATTAAAGTTTGGCTATAGGTATAATGGTCTCAGTTGTGCAAGATCAGGAGTGCAGAGGTATAGAAAACACTCATTCAAAAATAAACGTTACCTGTGATTGGCGCAAAATGTAAGAGTTGTAGTTTCTGCCAGGCTTAAGGCAAAGCTGAGTCACTTGACCACATGTGAGATCAAATTAATTTATATTTAGATCATGTTTGGTACTTTTATGATTTTTTAAAAGCGTGAAACACAGGAGTGAAAATTATCTTGTGACAGGATAACTGTTCACCATGTCTAGTTCTTGCGGAGTTATCTCTCTTAAGTACCCTGTAGTACATAGTTCTGTCCTCATCAAATTGTCAGTCTAAGAAGTAAGATTGCTTTGTATGACAATGCGACATGCATATTGAAGTAGGGCAGAAGGTATATTTGTTAGTATTCAATGTTGCAAAGGCATTGGAATACGTGCTGAAACTGGAGCTCTTTATATTGATTGGAGGTCCTGGGGTAAGTGGGTCGGATGCTTGTCAATTCCTCAAGTTCATTTAACAATACATATATCTGGAATGCTCTCTCTGACATATCAGTTTGTTTCAACTGGCCAATGATTGGATCATGATCCAAGACTTCAGATGAATCCTCATTTAGATCCACCGGTTCCAAGCCAGAAAGTTCAAGGGGTTCGGTGCTAATGAAAAAATCCTTAACACCAGCATCTTTTCTTCGTTCTGATGCTGTATAGAATGGCAGTATGAAAGGATCCAGTACTCCTGTACTTAATCTCCAATCTCGATGTTGAAGTCCCCTGCAAGTAATACAGGTAAATCATAATCATCACAAATATTTTCAGCAAGTTGCATTAAAGATACAATTTCACAGTTTTTTTTTTCTTCTGATGCTTTGTACGTACCATGCCAGGAAAGACAAACAAAATTAAAATGAGGGACAGGTTCTTTACTTACAATAATATGAACTGAAATTCTTTTTTCTGACTCAAAGTTGTCTCCAGAAATATCTATTTTCTCAGCATTTAAATTTTTTTAAAAAAAAACATACTGGCTTCTTCATGTCCATCATAGTTATAGTCAGGAAAGACATCATTCAACCATTTCTTTTTCAACTTGAATTCCTGAAAAAGTATAAGGTCTGGATTATGAGTTCTGATGCATTTTTCAATAGCATTCTCTCTTTTCCTGGTATTTCCGGAAGTTGTAGGTCCACAAGCATTCATAATCATTACTTTTAATGTCTGATCAGCACTCCCTTCACTAGTGGCTCCAGAAGCATTCATTATAAGTTGTTACTTTTAATTCAAGTACAGTGGTACTAAATCCAGATGGTTTTTGTTTGACTTTCCACCCTTTACTTTAATACTTCAGTATCTATGTTGCTGTATTTGGGTGCCTGCAAAAACAACTTTTATGAGTAAAAAAGAAATATGCACAGTAAAATACAGACTTGCAACAATGATAAATGTTTTGTTGGGAGCATAACATAAGTACTTGTGTATCTCTCTCTCTCTCTCTCTCTCTCTCTCTCTCTCTCTCAATTTAGAGTTATATCTTTCTTTAGGGAATCCACTTCATGAAGTTGGCAGAGCCCCCTAATAATCATAACTGTAAATGTACTTTAGGTTTCTGCAAGATAAGATAACTTTATTGGGGCTGGTTGAATTTCAAACAAATTTGGTGTATATGTTGATAAGACCTAAAAACATCTGTATCATTATTTTTTGTAGTTACTACCAAATTCCTTATATTTTGATCGCTTGCTGCATTTCTCTTAGTGAGATAATATCAAGTGTGGTATCTTGTTTTTTGTTGTAGAATGAGTTTTTATCCAGCATAGACAAACCTGCAGCTTGCATATAAATTTTCAAATAATTGAAAAACACACAATCTCTCTCTCTCTCTCTCTCTCTCTCTCTTGTTTTATAGAAATAAATCTTTTAAAATAATATGAACAAAGCAGTATTGTGCAAGTTCACCTGATTGTGGAATTGGATAAATCACATATCACAATTCTATGTTAGGGGCTGTCCATTTAGTACGTACGCATGGAGGGGGGAGGGGGTTTTAACCCAAATGCATACTCTTACGTAAGGGGGGGTCTACTGATAATGTATGTAGGCATAGGAAATGGGATGGGGGTGGGGGGTGAAACCTCGATAATAATTTGTCGGCGTTTGGATTTTAGCAGACATTAGACAAACTTTGTAAAGTTACGAAGCTTATTTCTTTGATGCAGCCAGACATTCAACGTCGGTGGACTATCTGTTTTATTAAACATGTTAATGTTATTAATCCTTGATTGTTTCTGTGTGGATTAAATATAGGCCGTTCTATAGAATTCAGCGGGGTGGGGTGCATCAAGCGTACATACGCAGGTGGAGGGGTTGTAAAAAAGTATGCATGTCTACAGGGATGGGTGAGGGGTCAAGCTTTGCCTTATTTTTGTGTACATACTAAATGGATGGCCCCTTAAAACATGCTAATCGAAAGTAATCTTCAAAAATATATAAAAGGTGTATAATAATAATAATGATAATAATAATATAACCTGCTAGTTGTACTAATCATGCATATCAATTCTGCCACTCCTTCATTACTAGCAACTACTGACTGTTATATAATTTCAGTTTTCAATAACCAACTTTACAATTGTGTAGTGCATATTTAATCCAGTTCAGACTTGTTAACTGTCAATTACTGATCCAGTCTTCAGATCACCAAAACACTTGAAATCTCCAAGTAACTGTACTTTTGCTGCCTGAATATGATATACACTGTATATCTGTAGTCTACACTCAACAGGCCTTTCACAAAACTCTCCAGGCAAAGATCAGTTGTAACAATAAAGTTATTATATCTGCCCAAGAGTATAACTTGGAGAAAAAGATTGTGTATTGCAAATGAAAAGTCATAAGATTTTCCTCTTCTCTCATACATGTAGTTCAATATAAATTTTGAAGGTCTGTGCTTAGAATGAACCAACAGGAATTCCTGTTGAATGACGTCTCACCTGCTGTGCCTGTATGATACATAATCCAGCAAAAGTCACTCAAATGGACTCAAGCTCTACTGGCCAAAGAGAATTTCCAGAAGTTCAAGACAAAACCATTTCTTCATTGTAAGAGCTGAGTGTTGAAACCATCTCTCATATTCTTCAGCACTATCAAGATTTTCAATTTAGCTGCTGTCAAACTGGCACCACATTTTATGACTGAGCAGCAAAATTTTCATTTAGTACCAGCTAGACATAATAAGTAGCTATTTGGTTAAAAACCCATATTGATATGACCATCTATTTAGAAGAAGTAGTAATAACAAGAGTTTCAAGGTGGGTGCAGCCATATCAGAACTAACCAAACATAGGAAGTCTTGGTGAAAATCCCATTGTCAATATGACTTTCTGTTCAGAAGGAGTAGCGATAACAAGATTCTCAAGATGGCTGCAATGGTGGCCATATTGGACATCATATGGGCACCATTTTCATTTAAGACTAACTAGACCCTGTAGTGAATGTTTTTGTAAAGTTTCATAGCAATCCTTCAAGTAGTTTAGAAAGGCTAGGAATCACAAATGTGTTCTTCTCATTTATAAGACCATTTGAGATAAAATCAGTTTAACCAGAAAAGCAGGTCTTTACAACCACAATTTACTTTTCTGGGTGTTAGTATTAGTTTAAGAGATAAACATGGATGCACACATGAAATTGCATGATGATGCATGCAACACTGTCTAGGAAACTAAGATACAGGTGATAAAGAGCACAGGAGTTGGATGTTTCATCATAATCAGTACAAAATGAGAAAAAGTTACCAAAAAAGGAAATGTAGACATCTATACAATAACATACATAGTGAGTAACAGCGATACCTCACCCATTCTTCCCATTTCAACCGTTATCTTGAGTCTTTTCTTGCCATAAAACTGCAAGAAGACTGAAAAACCTGACACATGTTCATTCAAAAGACACCTAAATCATGGGTGGGTGTGTGTGTGTGTGTGTGTGTGATTTAGATTTTTAACGTAGCTTTAACAATTTTTCAGTCATATCGCTACGATGTCTGCAGTGTGACAGTTTATAATGACGTCTAGCACTGAGGCATCATGCCGCAGACATGTGGCATGATGTCCCACCCAGTCACATTATCCTGACACCAGGCCAACCAGTCCTAACACTAACCTCTTAATGCTGAGTGCCAAGCGAGGCAGTTGTTAGTACCATTTTTTAAAGTCTTTGGTATGACTCGGCAGGGGATCGAACCCGCATCCGAGGTGGACGCTCTAACCACTAGACTGTGAATAAAATCTAATCTGGCAGACAACCTGACATGGGTACATTAGTTATGTATATAACAAGTGACTCAATAAAAAACGATGCAGTTTTTTATGTCAATAAGGAGTAATATCAAAATTTGAGAAAATAATTGTTGTTCTCTTAAAAAGGTGCAAATGAAAAAAATTAAAATGATAAAAATAGATGCTCCATAAATACTCAAGCTTTGTTCTGAAACCACCTTGGATGTGGCACTTGTGGATAATTTCATAGATAAAGCCATTCTACATTCATCATTCAGATATTATGACACTAAATTCATTAAAAGTTAAAAAACTAATATCCAAGAACATAGTGTCACATATATTAATAATTCACAGTATAAAACATTCTCAGTGTAACTCAAGGGTATGTATGTTTACAGGCTTTGAAATTCTATCACTGTAGTAAGAAAATATCATAATATCCAAGAAGAAAATGAAAAAAGTTAAAAGAAATGGAAAAATATTTGTATCCTAAGTGATTGCAGATGCCAGTTATTAATGATTGTTTTGACTGTCCATATGAGCCTGCTGAATTTGTATGCTGTGTCCTTTGTCAAAATGATGCACCTAGTAGAGCAAGTAGTATGAAATTTGTAATAGGAAAAATTCAGATAGCAGACACCTTGTGTGGTTTTATAGGAATATTTGAATGCTGATGTATCTGATCACGTTGCTTTTTGCTGATGATGTAATTCAATGTATAAGATCAATAAAATTATACAATATTCCCAGGTACATTGCCAATTCATTGAATGCAATACTTGTTACCTTTAGGAAATGATTATTATTCTGAACAAGCAAGTAAAAGTCTTGTCTGCCTCCCTCCCCCCATTTTTTTACAAATCCATTTAGCTGATTTTCTATGGACCATGACTTTACCAACAGTGCAGAAGGAATGTGGATAGTTCCAAAGATGATACCAATTGCCCCCAGGGGATTGGAACTTTACTTGAATCAAAAGATTATTCATGATTCTCAAATGACCATGAACTTGCATCTGGAGCTGAAGGAGGACAGGATTGTGTGGAGACAAAATAGGTGGCAAAACAACTGGAGGAATGCTGTGCAAGTTACTTACTTAAATAAAACCCCACTTCTCCAACATCTCACTTCTACATGAGGGAATTAATCTAATAGTTACTCAACAGTTTGCGTGGAGTACCATTAGTGTGATTATTACTAACACAATAGTTGGCAGCACCTGCAACAAAGGGGGAATAACTGTTACAATATTTGTGGCAGCACAGTGGTTAGATTTCACTGGATAGTTTTGTACTTTAGCACCCATTAACTTTAAAGGTAGACGGCATAAATAAACATTAACCTTGTGTTCATAAATTCAAAGAAACTAAAACTGCCATTTGGTTTACATTTGCTTTGAATTAGGCTTGAAGATGGATTGGTTTATTTGGTGGAACAAATCCGTAACTTGCAATTCAAATGAATGGCCAACTTTGTTTACTTGGTTTTGTATGTTGCTATAGATCTAAATATCTCAAAATTTAGACAGTTGAGGGAACTGAGAAGGTTCAGGGGTACTGAAACGAAATTTTTTATAATGACAGTGAACTTCAATCATGCATATGGCCCATATTGTTTGTTTGAGCCCCCTTGTCAGAGAAAAAGTTTAAAATAGTCCTTGACTATCAGAAATTAACACTATAAAAGAGTGGTTGTGGGTAGTGTTGGTTACATTGTAAAAGCTACATACAAGGAATTAACCTGAATACTGTAATTAAAATCTGACAAGCATGCTTTCTGCAAAAATCATTGGTTTTTTTTGTTACTTTAACGTAAAATTATTCTCATACTTCTGCAATTTTAGTTCAAAGAAAACTGTTTAGTGAGATATTAGTTCATATTTACAAGTAATAACATGGTTGATTGAGCAAGGAGTAAACAACTTAAGTCATTAAAACGAACAGTGTACATAATATAATGGGTGACCCAGCATTCTCAGGTAACTACACACCTTACCTGTTGAGAAAATTCTATTTGTGATATACCCACAGGAAAATATTACTGACATGGTACCCCTGCATAAGTGGAATAGCGTCTTTTTCATATCTGTGGAAGTCTTCTGTTTGTGTTTCCAAAATAGATTTATGGAAAGACTAAACAGTATAGGTAAGTAATAAACATTATATTTATGCCTTGCATGTTTGTACTTACAACAGATATAAAACCCAGCATCAAAATTATCCTTGGTAAGAGTGGGTAGGTCTGGGTATGTAAACACTGAATTTTTGATCCCCTTGAAAACATGGTCAAGGTTCATTTTTCAGCAGATGAAGGTCGCTTTTCAATTACTGAATACTGAACCACACAGAAATGACAATCTGGTACCATTAACCATCAACAGATTGCAAATTGAAACCATTGAAAACTGACCTTTGCATTCTCTCATTATAAACTTTCTAGTGTTAGATGTCCTTTCTTGTCCTTCTCAGGTATTTTTGAAGACAAGTCGCTATCGTTATAAGAAATAATAATTTCAACTTGAAGACCATCACACCATGAATTACCAACCTCCTGAACATCTGAAATAAATTTAATATTTCTTTATTCTACAAAGAGTCCATGGATCTGAACATGGAATATATTAAAAAAAACATTCTGTGCAATGTATGGCTTCTTACCTGATGACTCGATAGATTAAACATAGACTTGATTAGCATATAATATTATATATATATATATATATATATATATATATATATATATATATGCAAAATCAAGCAGATATTAATGGGTGGTTGGGAGTATGGTTGGAAGTCAGTAGAAAAATTGGTAAGCTGAATTACTGTGGATTTGTCATTTTTTGTATTAAAATTTCTAATGGAAAAAATGTTCATTTTCAGTACACTTATTGAAAACAGTAATATTTACATGCATTTGTAATTCAACATTACATGGTTTCCAAGACTATTAACTTAAAATAAACTAATTGCATTGGTAAATGAATTGAGAACACTAGGCAGACTTCAACTATTATTACAGGCAGTAGAAAGTTGCAAGTATCAAACTGCATAGATTTTTGGACTTAACATGCCCTTAACAAAGGCCAATTTTATGGTGTTGATGACTATACCTAATCAAGATGGGAATCCAGCATGATTCACTCTATGCACCATTCTAATGTCTGCCTCATTCCGAGTGCAGTTTTTGCAAAAATTATTTTTGTGTGATTTGTATTCACTTGAAAGACATCGATATATTTATTTACTTCTCATCTTGTGGAGAGTGGTACTGGACAACAATGCTCTTTTATTCCTTTTATTTTCCAATGTACAATTGATCGTCTGTAAGTACCTTAGCTTGAACAACAGCTTTACTACACCACAGAAATCTAGTGTAAACTATTGTAACAAAAAAGCATGACATGTTCTCCTTTACTGTAATAAGGTTCTCAAACAATGTATTCACAACAAAGTTGTAAGGTGAAGTTAATGTGGTGTCACTTGTATAGGGAGATTATCTCTTTATCAGTAAACTGATGTTCTTTTTAAAAGGAATATATTATATATTATATATATATATATATATATTATATTACAATTATATATGCTGCATCTGGATCTCATATATCTACATAGCTTGACTGATCAACACTCAACTAGTTTCATGAATTATCATGTTTTGATGTCTGTGAATTAATTGTCATGAAAATTGTATGCATCATGAAAGGCTGACTCGCTGATCAGAACCAATACTTTTAAAGTGTATGTAGAATATATGTTACAGTTTCAGTAATTTAAATTATGTTGTCTTTTGTATTCTTCATGTTGTACTGTTGTGAATTAGATATGAATGTTACAAATATTTATATTTCTTATTAATGAGCTCATTTTAGATATTTTACATGGTTTTAACAATGCTGCCATATGAAGTTTTATTTGTTGCATATGAACACTTTGAATTCAAAATGGCATGATATCTTGCATCATAAGTTCTCAGCAAGGGATGAGATATAGAAACCAGGCCCACTGTCATCTGCACAGAGGGAAGAGAGTACATGACTTAACCCAAGCTACTGGGATAATTCAACTAATCATTTTGTCAGAATGAAGCAAAGAGTAACCCTGCAAAATTTATAATATTAACTTTATTATTTTTTACACATAAGCACCTTATGGGTGGACATGGAAATACATACCAATAAACATCTTTAGAGCACTGGGTGTCGCTTCTAAGTCCTAACCAGCAAGATATGCTGGGATGGGACTATGATGTGTTAACATAACCCATATTCAGTTATCAGGACATAACACTGGCATATGACGAAGAAAAGTTGCAAAAGTCACATTTGCTGTTACAGACTATATCTGATGTATTTTCATATAAATCAAAAGAAAGTTTCATTCCATGTGCTACTTGGCATGACTGATTGTGACAGTGTAAGAAATCTACATAGGGTTTTATTCCATGTGCTACTTTGGCATGAACAAGTTGGACAGTGTAAGTTATAGATAGGTTGAGAAAAAAATTGTTCAAATTTATTTTGTACTTTCCTGGTGTTACTTTAATATGAATATTATGATGTAAAAAAATCAACATGGGGTTAAGTTCCTAATGTGCAACTTTGGTAATGATGGAACGTACAAAATAAATCTGAACATTTTTTTCTCAACTTATCTATTTTTTCCGTATTAATGCAAATCTCAAAATTACACTGATCGAGACAAATTAATTTTATACAAAGTTTTGTATTATTAATCAGATATTGAAAACAGCTGTACCGCACTTAAAATTGAAAAATAATAATCGTCTTTTAGTTATGGTGATATAACTGGAGTTGTTGAAGGACAACAGAAGCATGTCAATGAAACCTGAATGCATTTCATGGCATTTAGAGAGACATGCAACTATATACTGTTCACTAGATTCTCTTTACCACCTTATCTAAATAAACTTCATTCCTTCAGCTTCTTCTATTTGACACTAATGTCAAATTTGACCAACCAATCATTCAGTTTCATTTTCCCCTTATAATAATAATAGTAATACACATGTAGATTGAATTAATGCTGATTGCACAGTATGTTTCAATAAATTTAACAATACTATGAAAATGGTTTGTAAGATCTGCTTTAGTTTGTTTTGGGTAATCTTATAACACATCAGCACATAAAAGTTTATATCATGCCAAGGAAAGTAATGTGCCTTGTCTAATGACATACAATGAATATAATGTATGTATATGATACACGTACACCATTCCCTTGATAACTCGCACCCTGATAACTCGCGAACCCACTTACAACGCGGTGTCCGGCGTGGATCCCGATTTTTTCCAAAGAAAGTATATTTTAAAATGTGCTGAACGTGAAAAAAAATCGCGATAAGAATTGGTAAATTGGTAAATTCAACCTTAATACATAGCTCGTTTTATCATCAAAAATGGTGATTAATGCCCGTAAAGATAGAATCCATATTGTGAAATTTGCATGTTATAATAAGATATCACATATTATGTTAGTTTTTTTTGTTGAGAGAAATAGTTTGTCAATACACTGTAAATAAACCGTCTGGTGAAATAACGATCAATGAAAACTTCTGGAAAATGCTAACAGGTGGCAACAGAGAATGAAATAAACACCAGTTGTCTTGCTATGTGAAATTCATGTTCTAATCCTTTAATTTCGCTTCAATGTAAACACTATAATCCGAACATATTCTCTTCTATGAAAACATGAAAAGAGTCAATCGACCGTCACATCGAACCCCGTGAGTACTTCTGTGAGAACCTAATTACATGCCGGCTTTGTTTTGATCAACAACTTGGGGAAGTGTTTGTTGCATTAAAAAAATCAATTAAAAGAGACCTGTGTTGTTTTATCACTTTGAATATGTCTTTTGTATCAAATCAAGCAAGGGAGGTACAATAAATAAAATTCAAAGGTATGCCGATAGGAGCATAATCTTTTGATATTGCTATACGGTGGCTGGAGACCCAAAATGTTGACTATGTAAAGATCATGCAGTTGAGAAATCTGAGGGATTTTGTTCGGCAGCAGAGAAATCAAAGAGTAACAAAAAAAAAATTAACAGATTTTTTCAAAATGTGAAGTGATATTTGTCAAACGTATCACAAACTGCAAGTATTATTGTGTTCTAATTTACGTTGTTTGAAATTTGTAGACCCATTAAATTCATGTTGATAATGATTAACTCTTGTGAATTTATTTTTATTTTCATTTAACTTCTACTGCAATCAAATCAATCTACCTATCGTTCGATCAACATTGTTTCTTGAAAAGAGTGTCAATCTTTTGTTAAAAAGAAACAAAAAAAAAAAACAGTCTACTTTGGATCAAACAATAAAACTAGAATGTATCCAATTCAACACAAAAATCAGTGACGTAATACACAATGGTACATGTGTTAAGCGAACGGAAACCATGTGGAATAATGTTTTTGACGATATCCTCAATATACGGTAAGTTATCCTGAAATTAATGTTACTCTATGAGGAAAAAATAAACAAAGTACACCATTATGAAGAGATATTTATTCACAGTTAATCTCAGCACGATTATTAATTGAGTATTCAACACTGTAACCTGCCAACCCACCCACCCACCCTTTTGCCTCTACGTTGATCCCTTTATTAGTTTTGGTGTTTTGTTATAGGTCCCTTGATAACTCGCGCCCTCGCTTATAGTGCGGTCAATGTTTTTGGACCCCACTGTGTGTGAGTTATCGAGGGAGTGGTGTATATCAATATCACTGATGAAGGAATTGATTGCAAATGGAATTTTTTTACTGATGTAAAGGAAATGTCCAAAATTTACCAAAATTTCAGTCCCATAATCCTTGTAGAAATGGTTGATATTTTGGTCTTCATTTTTGGCAAAATCTGGATTGTCATGTACAGCAAAATATCTATATCAACGTAAAATTGATCAAGGAATGAATTACAAATGGAACTTTTTGGATGATATAGAGATAAATGTGCAGTATTTGGCAAATATTGCTAAAATCACTCCTCACAGAAGAGGATTGGTACACTATTTTGGTCTTAAACAATGGCAAATTTAAGGTTGTTATTTATCATCTTTTATCAATTTTGATGCAAAATTTATCAAGGAATCAGCTGATTATGTAAATTTATGAGATGATGCAGTCAGAAATGTACAATACTTAACAAAATATTGCATCATTCACCATTGTAGAAGAGGGTTGGTATTTCAATCCTAATATTTGGAAAAATCTGGGCTGTAATGTATTACAATTACATATCAGTACTGATGTAGAACTGATTAAGGAATTAATTGCAAATAGAATCCTTTAGATGATACAGTCTGAAATGTACAAATGTACTATTGCTTGCACTGCTGTTAGTGATGACACATTGTCTATTTGTTGTGAAGTTATGAAATTATTATGATGTAATAACAACCACAGCCATGAAGGCAGTTCCAAATGGCCATTATTTACATCTGAGATTTTTTCTAACATGCCACAAATGTTCTCATTGCTGTTTTAATTGTATAGTGGAGAGTGACAAAGGGAGAATATGATTCAGGGAACCAAACTAAGTTTTTGCATGTTGTCCATTAGTCTGGCTCCCTGACCATGCTCCATTCAATTACTGTTGATTATAAGGTTCAGGCAACAGCCTCCACGATGCTATACAAAAATGTATATGGAAAACAAACAGTCATTTTGATCAGTTTGACTTAGAAGGTGAAATGTTTGGGTATATGAGTGTTAAAATGTGTATCATATTTGGGAAAACAATAGTGAGTTCTACATGTTAGTATTCTTTAAATCCAGTACCATGCCATCATACAAATGTGTGCATATGTGGTGGTTGTGGGCGAATACCATTTTATTCGACCTTGTACTTAACTAGGCATTGCATAGTCCTTTTATACTGGTGTTTTCTCTGAAACAGCAAGGTTTGATCATTTTATATTGATCCAGGCTTTAAGAAATCCATGATTCTTTAATTATTACCAAGTTATCAATAAACATGAACAAATCCAGGATATTTTTTTTACAAATGTGTGACCACTATGAGGCTATGTCGCAATGAACGAGGTTAAGGATTTAAGTTCTACAAGCAGAATACATGGTAAAATATTGTTTGAGATATTCATTAATATTTACAGTATATTTCTTGCAGACTGCATGCTGGATCCTCTCTGACTCCACCAAGGCTGCCAGTTACCGCATAGAGCTGTGACATGTCAGCCATGACATGTTCTTTCAGGATGGCTGCCTATGTCTGATCTGTAAAACTATGTAGATAGCATTAAGAACCTACATGCTGATGGCTTGATATAAACACCTGTATAAAATTTATGGCTATTTATCCATAGTACCCTATGTAGTAGAGACTATATATATATATATATATATATATATATATATATATATATATATATATATATATATATGGGGGTGGGTGTCTGTCTATCTGTGTGTATTTGTATGTATGTATGTGCAACTGGAGGTGATAAAATGGAGAGAATACCAATATTTCCCATGCTTCCAATCTTCCAATGTTCAAAAAGGAAATGAGGAAGAGATTCATCATCTCCACCTGGAAAGACCCCTCTACAAGAGTCACAGAAACAGCTGCTTCAGGAATCATTCTTAACATCAAGAAATAAGTATATATAAGCATACATAAAATAATATTAATCTTCATTTTTACATACAAAACATAAATAAAAATAGACTCTAGAATTCTGTATTAAGTCTATTAAAGAAAAGATTTTTGCCAGTAATTTGAAAATCAATTGGTCTTTGCTTTATTTCTTTGGTAGCTCCAATGGCCTAAGTGGTTAGAGTGTCCACTTTGGATGCGGGAGGTTGCGGGTTCTAACCCCAGTTGAGTCATACCAAAGATTTATGAAAATTTTACAGGCAGCTGCCACTATAAACTGCCACACTGCAGACATCATAGCAATATGACTAAAATTGTTAAAGCAAAGTTTAAAAAAATCAAAATCACACACTTTATTTCTTTCTTTTTTTTCAGCTGTTATTAATACTATTGTGTACACATGATATTCTGATACGTGTTTTTTTCTGTCATATCAAGAATACAGTTGTCGGAGGATGGAATATTACCTGAACACATGTTTTAGAAGCTGGAGTAAAACCAACCACTGGGGCTGATTCATTTTGGAACAAGCATGCTACAGAGCTAAACAAATACATGTAATTTGGTTGACCATGCATTCATAATCTGTTCTTCTTGTTATCGTCATACAAGTATCCTGTACTCTGAATTCATATTCAGAAAATGACCTTGACTTTCAATTTATATTGGGTTTTTATTACCATCTTCAGGTGTAGAAAATTGCTGAAAATTCATGGTTGTCCCTGGGCAACAAGCGTTGAAAATCTGGTTGACCAGTAGATTTTTCTGAATGCCTAATAAATTATTACAATTGTCCCCAAGATAGCCATAATCGAAAAATTATTCAACAAGTCTTTTCAGATGTATAGTTAGTCCTAAGAGTAGACAATACATGAAACTCACCATCAGTTCTGCTAAGGACCGTTCCAGTAAAACATACTTAGGACTCGAGGAAGATACTATAAATGTAAAGTAATCAGATAGATGCAACTGAGAATTTTATCTTATTTTCATGTGAAGTCTCTGAGTAATCAGAGCACCCTGGCACATAACTTCAACTGCCTTCTCTGGGTATAATGTATGTTTAAATGGAACAGTCCTAATGGAAAGGGTGACCATAATAGTTTACATACTCATTTTAATCTATGTAAGATCAGCTAATAAAAGATAATCAAACAATTTCCTTTCCTAACACTGTCTAAACTGTAAGCAACTGTAAACAATAAATTGTTGTTTAGCCATATTCCAGCAATCAAATAAATGCAATAACAATTCTGATTGGTTTCATTATCAAAACTTGGTATATTCTTTTAGCTAAATGCCCTACAGCAAGTGGTCATTTCGTCAATACACCAATTTGGAAAAATAATATTCAAGCATAGACATTAAACATGTCAAGCCAAAGATGAAAGATAAGGCTGGTCTGCTGACAAAATACAAACGTTTGTCTTGTTTCTGTAAGGGTTGACCCTGCGGAGCAGGTGGCATGGACTTTAATTATATAATCAGACAATGATTAACATAATAGTGTGACCTCTTACTGATAGTAATCACCCAGCACTCAGATATGGAATTATACAGAGATAATTCAGGCACCCTGCTAATAGTAATCAGACTAACAATTTAATGATCGTGTATGTTGCTGGAATATGTATTAATTCTTTACTCATCATTTGTTAATAATACTTTTGGTTGCTCAGCTGAGCTTTCAGATTGGGAAAAATTGTTGCCTGGCATTAGTTTTTAGTTATCCTGGGCTCCCAGGCAATGGATTTTTCTAACCCTGCATCTTATTTATAAATGTATTGGTTTATATGTTTAGGTTTTCTTTGGAAATGGAGAAATAGTTAATCATTATTTTCTTTATTTTCATGTGGAAGGATGAAAATATTAACAATTTTTGTACATATATGTGTGTATGTATTTTTTTTATTGGGATTTTTTTAAAATGTAGCTTTAACAATTTTAGTCATATTGCTATGATGTCTGCAGTGTGGCAGTTTATAGTGATTTCTGGCATTGGGACATCATGCCACAGACATGTAGCATCATGTCCCACCTGGTCACATTATCCTGACACCAGGTTGACAAGTTCTAATACTAACCTCTTAATGCTGAGCACCACACATGACTGCTGCTATTACTATTTTTATAAGTCTTTGGTAAGACTTGGCCGGAGTTCAAACCTGCGAACTCCCGCATCTGAGGCAGACCCTCTTACCACTTAGGCCACTGGAACGGTCTGCCTGTATGTATGCATTTTGTTTTAGTGTGCTAACTAGAAATTCAGAATTTACCTGTACTAATGGGAGTCTTACATACATTTTAACATGTATGTATAGAGTTTTATTTTGTAGCGTGATATTGTATTATCATATAGTCAAATTGTTCTAAAGCAACCTCTTCTTGGAAGTAACATAATAAAAAACCGTGGGCTTTTTATTAAGAAGTATGCATTTTTCCATTGTTTTGGTCCTTGTAATGTTGAGAAAATATTAGAGACAGGTGATTATTTAAAGCAGGTCTGAGAAAGCATATATTACTATGGCTTGTATACATTCCATGAAAATTATTTATCAGTGGTAATTTCTGATTCAAAGTCATTATTATTCAGATTTTGATGTCTCGCTGTAGGTACCAAGGTAAAGTACTTTCTAGCTGGAAACATGAAAGTAATAGAGATACTTTTTCCTTGACAAAAGAGATACAAAACTGAACTGACCCTTCTCTCCCAGTCTTTGACTAACATTAAATTTTCAGGAAAATCTTTTACAAGCACCTTGTTTTGTGGAAAAATGCCTTCATTTCTTTCTTGATGAACAAAGATTTATAAGTCTGCTTCTTTATTACACAGTAACATAATCCATGTATTATTTTTAACCTACATATAGCAAAAACCTCAAAAAGTCCTCAACAGACATCTTTGTTGGTCCTTTACATTGTCACTATACACAATTTAAACATCAAAACTTGTTATCTGAATGATTGTGATGCATACTAAATTCCACTGAAAATGTGCCTTAGACCAGTGGTTCACAACCTTTTCGAGTATGAGGACCCCTTCTTAACTTCAGAAAATTTTGTGTATCCCCACATGCTAATAGTTGTACATTCAGGCTCCGTTAATTGAGAAAATGCATAATGACAATAAATTATAATAAACTCAGTAACTGTTGTAAATGAATTCACATTTTATTCATCACAACAACAAATACACAAATCTGAAAAGTAGTAGTATATGTGTGAGACATTATTTATTCAGTCAGTCGTGAGACCCCATGAACCCAGCCTACAGGTTCAGAACCACCACCTTAGACTATTTTTTTTTTTGTTCACATGGTTATTGAAATTATGCTGGTGACCTGCATACATTATGCATCATCTCTTGTCTGCTCATCAACAATTGCTGTTGCCAAATTTCAAAAATGAATATGGCAAACATTATAAATAACATGAAATATAAAGCTCATTCAGATTTGTGTAAATGACCCTTATCAGCCAAAAAAAATAAATAAACAATAATATCCTTATTAAACAAGGAACCATCATTTTATTAGACTTGGTAGAAAGCATTTTGGCAAGCTGCACTTCCAAATTTGCTCAAATGTCCCTTATCTACCCTCACAAATGGCTGTCATTACTAAAACGTAGAAGAAGCTTTTAAAGAAGTTCTTCATTAAACAAGGAATGTACTTTAAAATCTTATTGCCTCACCTCATTACCAGGGATGATATGTGTCACTCATTTTGTTTGTCACCGGTGGCACCACTGTCAACACTTGCTTAAGGTTGTAATTTTTCTGGAAATCTGAAAAATAATTTCAGGACAGGTATGATATTTGGTGAATAGAATCATTAAGAGATGACCTTGAATCACTTACACATCCAACCACATACCGCCCTGGGTCAAGGTCAATATCATTTTTAAAAATTGTGTATTTCTGATAAGTATGTAGCAGGTGAGACATGATTCCTTGGTATGTATTGTCAGAACAAACCCTATTTTTTGTTTCAATTTATATTTTAGTTTTTTTTTCATGTTATTGGAGTTTCCTCAGCACCCTACACAGTACCATGACCCAGCAATCAGAAGCAGAAAAACTGATTTATGATATTATAAGTCAAAGGTTTGAAACCAAGAGAGATGATTCATTGCATACTGTGCTATATACTGATGCAACCACAATTGCTGAAACAATGCTGCAAATCAAAAAAGGATGAAAATGGCAGTAATGAATACAATTTTAATGGATTTTGTATCCAGTCCATTGCATAAATGTGTTCGATCTGACAGTAGTTACCCAAATTTACTAGAGTTTGATTTTCAGAAATTAATGGCCAAAGTAGCACTTGTCTGTCATTTTTTGAGTTTTTGTCATACTATTTTAGTGCAAACATCCAGAATTGGCAACATGATGTTAATACAAGACCTAATTCCATGTCTTGAATTTATTTACAGCCTTCTTCTAATGTCCTACTGACTCTATGAACTTTCTAGACTTCAAAGAATGCTGATAGTTGCAGTACTGAATGAATGTGTCCATGAAAAAGTTACTATCTATTTGCTGTTTTCTTCCAGTTTCCCAACAACTTCACTCTTTTTTAATTTATCTTATTACGTGTTGCATACATTTTTCAATATATACCTTTTTTCACTTGCAGATTAATCCTGTTTAGTATATATAACAAGATAATTAACAAAGCATTTAAAATTTTCTTGCCCTGTCAAAAAGAAACATTTGAATATTATTTGGTGTAGTTTTACAAGTTAATATCTATTACAAATATTAGAGAAAACTAAAACTCATTCACTGAAAACCATTTCTTGCACATCAGGGTCTGCTTATTTGATGAACTGCAGAAACCTGTTGAGCAAAGAAGTCCAAAAGTTCCCAGATGGTCGTACATGATACATGAATATACAAAAATACGACATATATCCATTTTGTTTAATTGCAAAACAATTTATGGGCATTAAACATGGGATAAATACTTACATGTTCAGGTTGTTTAGTGTGATGCATGCAGAATCCTCAGGTCATTGGCAATCCATCCAGAATAATGATCCTGCAAGTTCAATATCATCTGTCCACCATTGCATCTTGTATCATAATACAGTAAAACCTGCCTTGAAAGACCACTGCTATGTGAGACCACCTATCTTCCAAGACCATATTCTTATTGCACAAATTTATTGATTATATAGCATTGTGACTTGTTATGAGAGACCAACTGTCTTGAGAGACCATAATATTCTGGACAGAAGGGGTGGTCTTTCAAGACAGGTTCTACTGTAATATTGTCAGAGGAGAGTCCTGCTTATTTCTCCAAAAGTAATGGCTTGTACGAAGTCATAATCAATCCTTGATACAGTGCGTCTTCCCCTTGTTGATGGTATATAAGACCTAAGCAGAATTAATACTGGTGTGGTGCTTAAAATTGTAAACCTTTTCATTCCTACACTTCTTGAATGTCTCTCTGTGATGTCTGACTTGATGTTGCAGTCACCGCAAGGACTATCGGGTAGTTTTATACACTGAGCCTTAAATTGGAAAGCCTCTTAAACACAGGTCTAAAGTCCTCCTCCAATGGACAGTTCTGACCTGTCAATCAAACTGAGCACACTGACCAATCAAAAGTAGGTATCGATTTCACTGCATAACTATGAGTTGCCATCCACCAGATTTGCTCACAAACATGAGACCCCAAATGATTATTCATATTACATTGCAAAGGAATTTGAAAGTTTACATAGAAAATCATTGAAAACTTATCAGAAAAATGATTCGCTGTGGTGCTTGGGGCACATGAGATGCAGATTGTCATTATTATGAAAGGATTCAAGAGGGAGTTTAAAAAAAAATATTCTCAAACCAAACACCAACATGGATAAACATCTGCATTGGAAGTGATTAATTATTTATAATCATATTTCATTTTCATATATAAATACACACAACTGTTTTTAAATAATGATAGTATTTGTTGTGCTTGTGAAAATGCTGAATACAATTTTATGCTAATTATATGCTTATGTTCAAATTGTATATCTTATTGGAGCCATTATATTACATGCAACAGAGAAACTTTGTGAATACATGTTATTTATTTTTGTACTTTTATTACTTTGTTTTTTTGTCTTTTTTTAAAAAATTAAAGTTGGAATATTGGAAAACTGCATCATGCTTCATTAGCACTGATTTTATTCAAATTTTCAAACTTGAGCACTGACTTGTAACTGGTGTCAAGTTGACAAAACACCACCCTAAACTTTAAATTCTGGATTGCCCCTAATCCTATTCATAGATACAGTATATTACAAAGTTGGATTTTGACATCAATTATTTCACAATTTTAAATTTAGTTATTTTCAATACAGTTTTTATTATGGAAGGTTTTCAAAAAATATTTTAAATTTATGAAGAGGTGAAATAAAATATTTATTTTGTCTTTATTAGGCTTGGGACTATAAACCAGCTATATCCTGCCATTGTCCTTTTGACTTGTCACAAAACTAATCTCTTACAAATTACTGATTTTAAAACACCTCCAAAATGTTATAATATCAATATAGTAAAATAAAATGAGTCACACTAATTAACGAACAATGGTCAAAGCAGATGCAATTATATCTCATCAATGTGCATGTTGTTGTTTATTTCAATGTGCCATTATTATTTCCTTCTTTTTTAAGAGATTATGATAAATGATTCATTTTACATGGATCTGATATAATTCAAATTTACTGGTGTCTCAATGATACCCTTATGAAATGTTTCATCTCTCCAACTGCGGAGACATGTTACCGCAGCGTAAACAACGTAAAACATTTCCTTCAATCACTCAGGCAACTTGGTATAAAGTGTTGTTTTTTTTTATTTATTTAACTTTAATATTTGTTTTCCTAAACATAATGAAATTATTAATTGTAGATATAGAAATACTTGTTTTATTCTGATATGACAATTATACATGATATAAATAAATGTAACAGGTACATAATGAAAGCTTTATTTTAATTTTTTTTCAAAGTACTGAAACCATACTACAAAATCTGATAATTAATAAGTATGCATAACTTTGCAAGAACAGAATGATTTTGTTATTTTGTCCCTTAGTAGCAAAATATTATCTAGTTTGTCAGGATGTTCGTTCTTCCACATAGATAGCCAGCAATATGTTGTAACTTTGACCTGATTTTCACCATCGAAAATACTAATTTTATGAATATATTATTTTGTATAGTAATTAAAGCTTTTCTTTAATGCACGATCTGAATGAATCTTGCAATCAGATAAGAATTTTTCAGAAATATTGTCGAAAATTCTTTCCATTGAATCTGCTGTTGTTGCTAATGGATCTGCCATTTTCACGATAGCTTGTGAGTTGCAGCAACAGTAACTAAGTGGGCGGAGCTTATCGTTCAAAATCGGAACTGTCCATTCCAAAATGTAGTGAGCTTCATCAGCTACAAGATAAGCAGTTCGATATTTTTAGGATGTTGTCTTCAGCTTTTTAGCATGATACAGAATGTCTTCAGAATGACCAATAAAATAACAGAAGTAACTGGTTTATTCAAAGTCAATACTGGCATTGAGATGCAAGGCTCGAGTCTTCAACTTTTCAATCACCAGTTTGCACAACTATACAATGCAGGTTTTGGCAAGTAAATATTGTGAGTAATAGGGCAGTATTTCAGATATGAGTGACTTCCAATATCCTGTTGGTTGAATGGTGACTGTTCTATGTTGTTTTAGTGACTTAAGGCAAGTCAGATTCAAGGGTCAAGACTTTAAACGCCTCATTTCCCATGCAACATTCCTTGTTCAGCATTTCTAATGCAAATTTTTGCTATATGCAATTCTGTAACACTTTTCTGCCTTACCTGAAATGAAAAAAAATGAACCTTAAGTAAGCCATAAATACTGAACACTAATTCAATGGAATCAAGTGTAACTCAATATGCCAGTAAAAAATTATGGACTTGAAAGAATTTTCAGCCTGACTGATAAAAGTCATATAGCTGGTTTTCCAGTATATCAGAGTCAAAACTATGTTTGCTTAAAGTTTATATCTAGATATTTTTATTTGTTCTTTGACTATAATCAAGTTGTTCACTTTCAGTTTCTATGGATGAGTACTACAAGTGCAAGTCTTGTCAATCTAGCATGAAATTTATAATACCAATCTATTTAGTACAAAGATGCATTTTATTTGAGTAATCATGCAGGATGTCAGATAATAAAAAAGCTTTCAAAAGAATAAATCTTAAAAATTTAAAAAGGGGTCTTGTCTCACAGAATTGTGTGTATGAAAATGTCTGTGTATTATATATAGATGAAAATGATGACAGGTTTCATTGCCATTTACAGCACTGCCTGTGGGTGGTTTCTTTTTAACCATGGCTATTGAGAATATTTATTTATGTTCACTCACCAATGCATGCATGAAGTGCAAATAGTGTTCAACCCATTTTACCTCGAGTTCTCTGGCCATGGATTTGATCATAATTTTCTCTGTATCATCACAATACAGATGAATCTTGTCAAGAAGCTGTCAACTTTATGGAAGCAATCTCCAGTTGTGGTGGTATGTAAAACGAATATTATTTTTTCTTGCTATCGAGTCTATGTGAAGTAATTGCTATATATATTCGATGTTTCTGAATTTATTCTAAATTTTCTAGAAAGTGATACAGTCTTTTTCAAGTAATTAATTTTTATAGCTGAACAGACAGGTTGAATTCAACTGTATGTTGCATGCATTCAATGATAGGTAAGGTTCGATTTCTTATAATCCAGTGTGGTTGTTCTTGCTGGAGACAGATACTGTTTAACTCTTCAAAAGTCATGGCTTGTACAAAGTCATAATTAATCCTTGATACAGTGTCTTCTACTTTTTGATAGTATTTAAGACCCAAGCAGAATTAATACTAGTGTGGTGTTTATGATGGTAAACCTTTTCATTCCTAAACTTTTGTCAATGTCTCTCTGTGATGTCTGACTTGCTGTTGCAGTCACAACGCAAGGACTATCAAGCAGTTTTATGCACTGGGCTTTAAATTGGAAAGCCTCTTAAACACAGGTCTTCAGTCCTCCTCCAGTTCCAAAATGTAGTGGGCTTCATCAGCTACAAGATAAGCAGTTTCATATTTTTAGGGTGTAGTCCCCAGCTTTTTAGCATGATACAGAATGTCTTCAGAATGACCAATAACATAACAGATGTAACTGGTTTATTCAAAGTCAAAACTGGCATTAAGATGCCAAGCTCGAGTCTTCAACTTTTCAATCACCAGTTTGCACAACTATACAATGCAGGTTTTGGCAATGTAAATATTGTAATAGGGCAGTATTTCAAATATGAGTGACTTCCAATATCCTGTTGGTTGAATGGAAACTGTTATATGTTAGAAAAATAGTGCAAAGATTTTAGAAATATTTTGTATATTGGAGGAATAAGAACTCCGATGTTAATCTTCAAGAGTTATCATAAAATCAGCTGTTTTTCCAAGTCAAGTACAGACATACCTTCATTTTTGATTGATTATCATATGTAAAATATTCCCATGGCAACATCACATAATTTCTCTTTTTGCCAAGCACACAACTGTAGATGAGAGTGGTTCTCGCACTACTAGCTCACAGAAATTAGGAGACACATAGTTTTAATCAAGAAAACATAATGCCAAAGAAACTGAGAGATTCATGGAATCAGTCATGGAATAGGATATTCCATAGGCTATAAAACATGAAAACAATGGAACATTATAAGCTTTATGTCCATGGCATCATGACTAGAAGGAATAATGCTATCACAATCCAATGATCACTGAACTTGCAAAGCACAACATAAATACATCAAGACAATGGACTGTGGACCTTTAAATCAAGAAATTTTAATGAAATGGATGAGGATGATTGAGGACTTAATGATATTGATCTAAAACCTGCTGTAGTGAAATTTTTGTAAGTCTGTTTAAGAAAAAAGTGAATGGAATATGGTCATTTTTTTCTTATTTCAATGTCTTGAAAAATTGATTCATTTGAAATGAAATTAAGCCAATTAAATAAATGAATATAGAATATAAAGTGTAATATTTTCCTCAATTCCTCTAGCTGTGCACAAAATTAAAGATTGCAAGGTAAAGTCATTGAGAATTGTTATAGTTTTAACATCATAATCAGAATTAAATTGTTATCAACTGCCTTACTTTTTAATTAATTTACTATAATTACTATTTCATAATTAATAAACATTAGCAATTTGATGACATATATATCTGCACTCGTTATGTTCTAAATTATTGCAAGGAAAAAAGGGTATAGTTATTGGAACTGCAAGTTTTATTACTAGAACTGCTACTTTTTCCGGGAAGCAGTCATGGACTGCAACTTTCAAAGTCCTGTGCAGCACCCTGTGTTCCACTGTCTGACCCTTCTGATATTCATCATATGCTTTTGTCTCAAATAATTTTAAATTTCAGTAAATTACTTTCATCAAGAAAGGCCATACTATAAGACAGTAAGTGGAGAAGATTCAAACCACATTCTTACATTTGTTTAGGAAGGTTGATCAAGATGATATATATTTACAATTTGTATGTGATTTCTTCATACTTATTGAGAGCATGGTAAGTTAGTAATCTGTTTCCTGTCAATAGTTTAAAAAAATAGAATTTACACCTTGATGTTTGATTTGCTATAAGTACAAATGAACTGGAATAATTTGACTATTAACTCTGCAAGTAACCTTAAGTAATGAAACAACTCAACCCCCCACCAAATGCTATGAACTGTGAAAACTTTAAAACAACAGTGCAATACTTGTATATAGCAAGACACTATATATATATATATATATATATATATATATATATATATATATATATATATATATATATATTATACAGGTGTTTATATCAAGCCATCAACATGTAGGTTATTAATGCTGATCTACATAGTTTTACAGATCAGACATAGACAACCATCTGAAAGAACATGTAATGGTTGACTTGTCACAATTCCATGCAGTAACTGGCAGCCTCAGAGGGGGAAAAAAAGGGGGGTATCCAGCATGCAATCTGCAAGAAATATGTTGTCAATTATTAATCAATAGTTAAAAAGACATGTATTCTTCCTGTAAAACTTTAATCTTCAACCTCATTCTCTGCTGCATCTTCACCTTATAGTAATCATGCATTTTTCAAAATCCGTACACGATTTGTTATGTTGATCAAAAGCCTGAAAAGAATTCAAGTGTCGTGAATCTCTTAAGGCCTGGACCAATTTAAAGCAATCAAACTTCGCTGCTACAAATAAAAAAAATCTGAACAAAAAGATTAAGCTATACTTACTGTAGTGAAGTACAGGGATAAAGGTACCAATTAAACAACGGGGGGGGGGGCAGAGCTTAATGTGTAGGGAACACTATTCAGAAATAAACATCATCATTATCATCATCATCATCATCATCATCATCATCAATCCCTTAACCTAAGAGGTTGTTGGGGCACCACAGTTGACTTTGCAACCAATTCTCTCTATCTTTCCCTGTTCTCTACTGCCCTTTGGGAATCTCCAAATCCATGCCTGTACACTCCTTAATGTTGTCTTCCCACCTCTTTTTCCGTCTGCCTCTTCTTCTGCACCCTCGCACTGTGCCTTGCAAGATTGTTTTTGCCAGTCCAGATGATCTTGAGACATGACTGTACCACTTCAGTTTGCACTTTATGATTGTTCTTCCTCCAATGCTGACAGTGCCCTTGTGGTCATGCAAGGCATCCTCCATGATCCTTTCCAGGTACGTAAGAGTTGTACTTAAAAAGTTGAGTCTCTTGGCAACATTATTATGTTAATTCATATTTAGATCATAGTTTATGCATCTGTTGTAACTGGTGATTCTTACCCCTGTTTAGTTCGAACAGAGTTATCTCTCTTAAACGCAACGGAGTACCTGGTTCTGCCTTTGTCAAATTGACAATCTAATATTGTTCCAGTATGATAGTGTGTGAAGTGCATGCTTAAGTAAGACAGTATATTTATTTCACCAAACGTAAGCACTGAGGTCTATGGAAAAACAATTGTTACCGTGATACCCAAGGGTCGAATAAAATGGTATTCACATCCATTGACAGATACTCTCAATTTTCTTGGTAACGAGCCCCTGTGCTTCATAACACTCGTATACCCAAACATTTCAAGTTGATCAAGGTGCGTGTTTTTCACCATATACATTCCGTCAATACATCATGGTCACTGCCTGACTATTTGTCAAACTTCATTTCTAGATGCAAGTAAGTATTGCATAATTGCACCAATCGGAATTATTGTCGGTGTCTCTGATGGAGCTGTTAAAATAATTTATTTTCCCTTATAGTTTCTACATTGTTTGTCAGTACTGAACTCTCCACCGTGTCCAAATCCTAACAAATCATATGTTAATCGAAAGTCTCTTTAAAGGTGAAAATACTGTCAATGGTTAACCGGCATTCTTTTGAGAGGCTGGACTGTAAAGAGAGGACCATGCACTAAGTCACTGATCGCACGTTCGGATTAGTACCAATGTCTCATTACTTACTGTGCACTGTCGCCAAAATACAACAGACAGTCACACCATAATGCTCATATTCTACAGAATAAACAGTCACTTTTAAATCAATATCAAGAATGACTAAATATAACTCTTTTATCGCCACCAAAAGAGAAAGGAAAAGTACTCTAAAAATAGACTGGGACTACATTCGTACCGAAGCACAATTAATAATTGTTACGGAGTCCATAACGAAAGTAGTGCAGAATAGAGTTCTCGGGGTCTCACTAGATAGTTTCGTATTTTGCCACCTAATTTTTAAGATGGAAGGCATAAGCCTACTTATCATAAACCTCTCGTTTGTAAATTCACACATAAGCTAAATCTGTAACGTGGTTTTCATTTACTTTGACTTAGGCTTGAAAATTGGTTGGCTTGTTTGATAACTGCTTGCCACAGTTAGAGTTGAATTGATTGGAGATCAAATGCGTAACTTAGGCTGCAAATGAACAGACAACTTGGCTAACGTATTTACGTATGTCAGCTACAGATGTAAATATCTAAAATTCGAGATGGCTGAGGGGTGATGAGAAGCATGCTAATTTGTTATAGTACTAGTGAACTTCAATCACGCATAAGGCGCATTCTGATTCTTTTAGGAAAATATTCAAAATAGCTCTTTGCTGTCAAATTGAATATCAAGGAGGGGTTTGTGGTAGTATCGATTCAGAATAAAGGCCACCAGTTGTATAAGGAATTAACCTGAATACCTCAGTGAAGTTTGTCATCAATTTCCAAACAAACAAAAAAACTTCACACGTGACAAAATACCGAGACCTATCATGCACTTGCAATGGCAATCGATATTTTTTTATAAGGATCTTTATTCGGGTACAAATAATACTGAAAGTAGTTTTGCTTCGATCTAGCTTTAAAGGCACTTCCATGTCAAACAAGGAATCGGATACGCCTTCAAATTTTGCCATTATTTATATATTATCGTTTTTGTCTAACACCTTGTTGTCTTCGCTTGTGTCCAGGCCCAGTCCATATTTATAATCCGTTTCCCATTACTACATTTGCAATCATCGAATCAGCTGTACGTTGTTGAACAGCTTCATTAACGATTTTGCTGATCGGCGCTGGCATTATTTCTCTCGATGGTAATGTAATCGCCTTTGGTTGTCGAGTCACTAATCGTGATAGTCAATCTCGAATCGATTGAACCACTAGCAATCCCATATTTTTGAACCGATCCGCAGTGACACTTTTTATGCTATCAACGAATCAGATTGTAACTTGTTTACGGATGGGTGCATCGCGCGAAGACAGGGCAGCAAGCACCTTTGGTGCGCCTGTAAAAAATCCCTGAATAACTTCACCAAATGTAATAAACTCGTAACGACAAAAATGCAATTTCAGGTGTGCCTGATTTCCCTGAGGTGATTAGTATAGAAATGGCCACGTTAAAACCTCGTCTTGTTGATAAGATTGTAATCATCGAGTTGTCTCTTGGGGTTGTATTTACAACAACAACACTCTGCAACGCAGCATTGATTTCGCGTAAAATATGAAGCTTCTCAATAGAAAGTGCACCAGTACTCCTCATCGGTGTGTTCATCGTATACATCACCGATGTCTTCAATAAGTTCATGCATGAACAAACTAAACGTCCCCGCGTCTATGTTCTCATTGGTGAGCAACCGATGACAAATCGATGCGGCCACACTAATGTTTCCAGCCATCTATGAGTTAATTTAACTGCAGTTGGTCGAAACACATGCATATGTGATATGCATAACAATCCCACGTTTACGTCCACGACCACCGAGACCTTTCCAATGTTTTGGCTGTTCCTTTGATGAGGAGAAATATTGTTCTTCCTCAGGAAACAAAGTATCGAGTGTATTTTTGTTTTTTTTTCTTCAGGGTAATGAGTAATTATTGCGATAAGCCTGCCAGTCTTGCTCGACCTATTTTTTTTTTACCATGTTTTCTATCTACATTGTAACGTGCTCACCCCAGTTTAATTTCCCAGCGCAAGCTCACTTATATTTAGAAAATTACTTCCTGTTTCGAAACTTCGGCAATCCTTAAATTGAGACCTTGAACTGGTTGCAATACTATAATGTACTGGTAGTATATAGAAAGTCGTCTGATAACAGACGAAATCCCTGTGGAAATAATGGTTTTTTATACTAGCTACTTATATTTGAGGAAATTATTTATCTAAGTATATAAACAACATAAAATATCAAGGAGAAAAATAGAGGATTTATTTTAGTCTTAAAATGTCAATAAACAAATCAATATAATGCAATTTACATATTCTCGTCCTAGTCAATAAATAAATTAATATAACAGAATATACATATAATTATAACCAACAGTCTCAACAGTTTGTATTAAATAATACTATAGATCAAATAGATTTTATTGTACTGATTTCAGAATATTCATAGGGGTAACATTAAAATCCCAATAACAAACGGATTCAGATAAATAGAATTAAAATGCAAAACGGGTGACAATTTCTGTTACGATAAAAATATCAAGTCATATAAATGTACTGAAATAGCGTTATGGAGGCCCTATATCCCTACGTTAAAGTACTCGACGCTTTATCTTTGGCTCTGATTTTCCTTAGTCCCGAAATTTACTAAATGACTATATATATTCTAATGTGATTATTTGCAGTTAATTTCTATTCAGAGAATGATAACATTCCCTATAACTTTTGGAAGCCGATTATACATTATGTATTGCATTTGCCTACGAACCCGATCCCGGTTGAAGGGAAACTGACTCGTGTACACGACACCCTTATTTATAACCTTCGGTTGCACTACACAGTGTAACACTCCGCCAAAATAGTACATATTGCTAACAAGTATTTAAGACTCAATAAATATTAAATATCGTTAAAATATTGAGATTCAAAACAAATATTGAATGCTAATTATATTATTACACTCTTAATTACAAACGTGTGATCAAACACTAAAATCATTGTGTCATACGTATAAACAGTAAACACTGGCCGCCAAACAAGTTGGTGGTGCGGGAAAATTAGAACATGCACTATCCTAATGCGTTATCTTTGCCGGAGACGGTAAGTGCATTATTTTATTGTTGAGCATAACTTATTCTACGTAAAAACTAGTTCTATCAACGGTTTATTGGTGTTCAATAATGCTTGTATACACAGCGTAGTGGAAATCTGAGGTGCCTCCAATACACTGTCTCCAAAACAAAGATGGCGGACATCGTGAAATACATTGAACGTTGTACATAATATCAATCATACAGAACATTTGTTTTGTAATACATCGAACTTAACATAGTCTCAAAATACCCATCTGAACATGAAACTATTATATGTGTGATTTACAGCATTGAAACAATGTAAACAAATGATATGACACACTGGAGGTGCCTCCAATACATAAATTGCCTCCAAAACAAAGATGGCGGATATCGTAAAACACATCGATCGTTGTGCGTAATATAAATGATACAGAACATTCTTTGGCAAAACATCTTATTTAACATAGTCTCAAAATACCCGTCTGGACATGAAACTAGTATATTTGTATTCATGTAAAATTCGCAACAATATCTTTCAACCACTTTTATTAATTCCAGTCACTTACGATTGATCCTGTCTAATTGATTAATTCCAACCCGCTCCTTAAATACCCATTTAGGCCATTCCTCACAGACGTAACTTTGGCGCAATTTATTTCGGAGTTAATTCGCTCTCCATCATAGCTTTTTCCAAGTCCTTGTATATAGTATTTAGCGGGGCAAAATTTAAGGCATTTTCAAAGTTCAGCTGGCTCGCCCACTCATGAAAGTTTTGAACGTTTCATGCCAATTGTGAGTTGTGCTTAGGTGGTTATTCTAGTTGAAAATTCGCAGTTACCTCTTCATAACCTTCGGCGCCTTTTTGTGATTTCAACTATGTTTCATCTAGGCCTTCTTGGATTCGCTCTGGCACAAACATCATGGATTTGATATCTATGACACGTTTCGATATCTTACGAATTGGACCGCGCATGCATATATATATATATATATATATATATATATATATATATATATATATATATATATATATATATAGTCACGTTTGCTAAGCTCAGGTATTAAGTCATGTATAAGCAAGCCATGTGTTTGATGTCTAAACATTGCCGCGGGCTAGTGTTAATCCCTTACGCAAGATTACCGTGACCCGCCAGGCCAGCGATACATCGTGCCAACTGGACAAAGGCTTGTAATCATCACACCTAGGTGTTAAGAGGTTAGGTTAGGATCAAAGGGAAGCCCGCGGAGTGAACGGGGCGTGCTCTCATCCGTCCACACGTGGACAGACAGCGAAAGGACATTGTCCGCTAAGTTGATTGGATCGGGTCACAGCGACATCCAATCGGAATTGAGATAGAGGGTGTGACTTCACTTTAGATCCGAATTGTAACTTCGTAACTCGTAAACAAAGTTAGTTTTTCCTGGGAAGATTGCTGAGCAAATAGGGTTACTCCGAGAAGCCACTCGTAATTTGGCGGTAAAACTTAGAACAGATTCTAAGGGAAGAAAAGCTTCGAAAAGGTCAGTAAGTTATTTGCTCGAATTTTGAAGAATATTAAGGCATTATAATTGTAATTATTTGTATTATGTATACTTAATTGCTAGCATCGTTTAGTATGTAGAATCACCTTTGTAGTGTTTCATTTACATGCGTATTTGAGAAATGGGCTTGAGTTTTACGTAAAGAATTATGTAGATTGTTAGCTTGTGGTCAGAATTAATTTTGTAATTCGCTATTAAGTTACTTCGTAGTAAACCAGTACATTTATTAATGTCTTATGTTAGAATTACGCATGCTTGAATTGTGAGTTTGGAAAATGGTTGAAGTATGTAAGATTAGTTACTGTGGACGTATGAATATATCAGAGCATCGATATTTGAATATTTGTGTACTTTGTATGAGTTGTAATGTAAAGAAATGCGTCTGATTATTGTGATATTGTTTAGTATAATGGGATTAGGAATATGTACTGATGTGACGCAATTTATTGATGTATGTATGAGAAGTAATTGATACCGTGCTTTTATTATGACGTTATTTACCATACAAGAACGTATGAGTATTTCGATGTGAATGAATGCGTGACCGAAGAAATTTAATAGCCGTTATCTGATGATAGGCTGTGTGTAGTGTGAGATGAGAGGGCTAAGGAAAAATATTGTACCGTCCTTGTGTTTTCACAGGAAGCTTTTAAGGGGACAGAACTTCCGGTTCAGTTGAGTCCCGAGGCTCCAAGAGGGGAGACGGAAGTGAGACTACAAGAACAGTCGGAGTCGACAAAAGTCTAGTCGTTGGAGAGAAGGTGGATAGAAGGTGGAGGAGGAGGAAAAGGAGTCTGGAGGAGGAAGTCGAGGAAGAGGAGGAGAAGGAGTATAGTGAAGTCGAGGAGGAGGAGAAGGAGTATGGAGAAGTCGAGGAGGAGGAGAAGGAATTTGGAGAAAGTCGGGGAGGAAGAGAGAGGGAATTGGGGAGAAATAGGAGAGAAGAATACACAGATGAGTAGAATACCAGGACAGGTGGAAATCTATCTCACACTAATCAAATGCTGCAATAGGTTATTAAAGGGTCGAGCGGAAGGAATGTACTTGGGAAATTTGAATCATTTGACTATTGAATTGTTGTTAAATTGTTATTCATTGAATTTCACCCTTTTTTGTATATTTAACCATTTAACCGTCGGCATTGGTGACTGTGGGCTCGGATCTGTACATCTATCTTTCACTAATTTAACTTCCAACCAAAATCGAGCCTGGGTGGGATTTCTACAATAGTTTAATTATAATATTGGAAGCACCCCACCCAAATCCCCCACAACCAAATCCTCACAGTGGCGGCATCCTACACACACACACACACACACACACACACACACACACACTATATATATATATATATATATATATATATATATATAGTGTTCCCGTCATCGGAGCAGTGGTGCTTGCCACTTTCTTTATATGTTCCGCGGTTTCCACGGTCTTGACTACAGTTTCCTTTGTTGGCTTGATCATTGGTGCAAAATGTTTGTTCAAAGCCCTCTGTGAGATCTTCCCGTGCATATTGTCGCGACGGTAACAGATCTTTGACACGTTTGCGTGCATTCATGTATTCGTGTAAAAGTTCAAGCTGATCACGTGCGGCTTTGCGACGTCGTTCAGCAGTTTCTGCTATGGCATCACTGGCCTGATGTCGTCATTGTATATGTCTATTTTGATTGCTAAATTGTTTTTGGGTTTTTTTCGGAAGCACTCATGTCCAAACCGGCTCAATATTTTCCATCTGTAGAACCAGAGGCCCTAGTCAAGTCAATAGTGAGGAAACTCTACGGCTCCTGTGTGACCTTCGCAAACAATTTCGAAATTCGCCCCAGGAGTGGTCGGCGACACACCAGGTCCAACAGATGTTTGCAAGTCTATGCGCGATAATGCCACAAGATATAAACATGTTACAGTTGTCTCGGGTCACTTTAGGCATGTGCGCGTTTCGTTGTGTGACATAGATCACGTCTGTTCTTTATGTTTGTGTCGGCCACGGAAAAAGTATTCTTGCGGGGTTTTCTTGGTGCTCAAGCATCACATCGTCCAACACGACATGATTATCCTCTCTTGGATCAAGGTCTTCAATGGTAGGAGTTTCATCGATCATGGAAAAGAAATCAATAGTGCACAATTTAATTCTCAATGACGGCTAAATAGCTAACGCAAAATCTGAGTACATCATAACATGGTTGATCGTCTGCTGACAGCGCAATTATATACTGGCGATCTAGCGTTAACCTTTTCAAAATCATATTTAACATAGGTTGGTATTTCACTGATACAGCTGGACCAATGATTAACGCGCTTACTTAATTTGGAAACATGTCACCTCGCAAGAATAATTTGGCCTTGCCTTCGCGGTGAAATCGGTGACTGAAACTTCATCCATTTTTTCATAGCATCGGAGCTTTTCAAATCATAGAATTTCATTTTTCGTGATGCCATGTAAATGTTATGAAATATAAGTGTTCTATATAACACAATGATGTTTTCATACTGTGTGCGATGTCGCGCAAAAACACGTACTGCAAATCCAACTCGAATTCAAACACGTAATGGTCGAGTTGATATCGCTAAAACTTGTGCTCGGTGTGGAGCTAAGAAGTTTACCCTAGTGGAAACTTCTGGCCGTAGACGCGCAGGGCCTAAAAACAAATCGCTGGCGGTGATATCACTGCTGCGTTATCGAAGCTACCCGGGGCTCCATGGAACAAATATCCTGGTGAAAACGCATCTCTAGAAACAATTACCGTGGGCGACTTGATTCTAACAAGCAATTAAAACATAGAGAAGTACAAGTAAGTGGTGTGGATTCTGCTTGTTACCGACATGATGTAGCGTACCAAGCATCAAACGTCAAAGTAGGCATGAGTTCTAAGAATCTCATTGGAGCTGAAGTAATACATATAATAAACAAACATAAATAAGAAAAACATAGTTTCCGAGCGGATTTTATCTAAAATTTACTACAGTCCTAGAGGAGTGCTAGCACTTTAGAGCGATCTTACGAATGGGTAACACGGCTTCCTTCTGTCATACAAACAGTAAATAATAAAACCACACACGTAATTGGATTAAAACCAGCTGATGCGATTCGGAAAAAGGTTGTCGCCGTTACATACAAAATAGCGTCGGAACCACTACCGTTAGATCCACTCGGAAACAATTTCGTTCGGTATGTGTATGCACCAGGGGAGTCGAAAGGTGGGTAATGTCGTGCTACTGACCTGATATGGTACGTCGACGTATTTAGCCTCGGACCAGATTAATTTTCCAGGAAAACCAACACATTATCATTTGGCGCCTGCAGGTGACTAAGCGGTTTAACTCAGGGACGGATTAAGGGCGGCACAGAAACACGTGCCCCGGCCCCCCCCCCCCGTCATGGGGGTCCCCCAGTCGACGTGTATAAAATTACATTAAACCAAACATAGGTCCAAACCGTCCAATACTTAGACTAATATAGCTATAACAATTATGCACTTATAAAGGACAGTTTAAAGACTGGTTTCAGGGTGCATTTGTCGATCTGCAAAAGCCCCTCTATCTTAAGTGCCCTGCCCCCCCCCCCCTTCCAGCCTTAATCCGGTCCTGGTCCAATAACGAGCAGGAACGCCACCGAGTTGAGTATTTGTGCCAGAAGAATTGCAAGTCATTCCAGCGGATACAGAACTACAACCAAGGTCTATTCTAATCCACTAACATATCAACGCACTAGTGCAGTAATGTATATGTCATCAGTTTGTGATTGCACCAACGTCAAATAATCGCATGGTGCCCGTACGCATAAGAAGTTATTCCATCAGGAAATATCAATTGCTTAGAATCAGGCGTTGACAAACGTATCTTGGTGTAACTATACACACCCATGCTATGTTTCCGCGACCGGATGAGATTTGCTCTGTATGTGTGAACTCTAGTCGCTCGTGCAAACATTCCATATACATATTGTGCTGGATATCTTTTTCGACAATTACACGTACGACTCCTTTTGCTCTCATTTTGTTTTCGGAGTACATCTTAATGCGCAGTCCCACGTATTTTCAATTGTCTTACTGAACAAAGAATTGTTCATCAGTTTAAAGAAGTCTTACTTAAACTCATTCGTGGTTTTTGTAAGCAGATCCATATTCGCTTATATGTACTGCGCCATCCAATCACGCTTGTGAACTCCAAGTACCAAGTGGATATTAGCTACACGCATTCCTAGTCGCAAATGTGAGTTTTAGCAAAGTTGTCCAATCGCTCATGTACTCGTATGGATAGATTCCTTTGCAGATGAGTAAACCAAATGTTCCATCGTTAGCACTACCGTATCAACTAGTGATTTTGAATCGATCGTTTCCATAGGAAGCTTCGCTTCCCGCTGCAAAGTTGTTCATGACTTTATCCATGCTGGAATTAAGGAATTGTAATGAATTGCAGTTGTCCGAGTCTAAATGTCATGTATTTTGCTACGTTGTTGGAGATGACGCTTACTGGCATGTTCGATGCTTTTGCTATTACTTGCATTATTAAGTGACCATCATATCCACGAATGCTATGAAGAAACAACAGGGATTTTTGTTTTGTTTGGGTAATTCCTAACTGTAGATTGCATGCTATGTGTGCTTCTCCTTGGTACGCACCAGTCCAGGTTGAGTGACCCCATTAAACTCACGCGTGTCATCATTAGTCATAATTATGTTTGTGGATGATGCAAGTCATTGCCATATCCATTTTGCGGTGATGAGCGATTTTAAAAATACTTCTACCGCTTCCTTGCGACGATACAATATTCGTTGCTCAGTTGTTCCTTTGCATCTGACAACATTATAACAAAATCCGCCATGGAACTTGTTTAGCAGCTTTAAGTGTATTTGACTGAACCATAGGTTACGACCTCTGGTCGTTGGAAAGCGAAGCATCCATGGGAATGTTAAGACATTCAAAATCCGCGTACATAACTTACGGGACTTTCATTTTTAGTTGCACCACAGTAAATTTCAAAATATACTTGCCGGATTCTGCCATTATTGTACGCTGTGGTTTTGCACTGATTCCGTCACAGTAAAAGCTATGATTGTCAAGTAATTATTGTGTACTAAACACATGCATGCAACCACTGCAAGGAAACTTTTTACCCTTGTGCCTGTTGTGTCGATATACCATTCGTGAAAATCCTTTATCCACACATAAGGACACCGCATAAATGTTTTGCGTGCGCATGGAAACTTCGTTTCTCACTGTAGATAATCAAATTGGTTGTATGCCTTTATTCCAAACAAACACATTGACGGCCACGTCAGGATTGAGTCGTTCATACTTGCTGATATCAGTAAACGTTACAGGATATTAAATGTTACCAAACTTACGTTCACCCATGTAATGTTTGTATTTTTGTAATATCACTAGCTGGATGCAGCACAGATACAACCGACCAGTCAAAGCGTCGGCTGCATAATTTTTTACGTTTACAACTGTTATGTATATTTAATTTAATTGTTTGTTTGTTAGTTTTAATTTTTTTTAAATTCCATTACATGTTATTGTAATGTAACCTTGTTTACTGGATTTGATATTGTCCAGAAATTTAGTTCAGTTCTGTTTGACCTGTTGTTTTTTTTTTATTTCATTGATAAACACCTAATAATAGAAACACTGTATCAAGTTTCTGACCTTGTTTCAGAGTCAGTGACAGTTTTGGTAAACAATTTTATTTATTTATTTATTTTTATCTTTCCCACAGTAAGAATTGTTAAGTTGAATCAAGGTCATACCTGGACGACGTGACAAATAGCATAACAAACTTCTATTTTTTCTAGAAGATTGACCCTCATCCGATAATCTGTTTGGCGTCTTAAATTAGTGTATAACTGTTGTCTTAATAGAAGATTGTTAGCCGGGCTTAAAACACTTGAGATGTCGAGTTACATTATGTTGTGACCAGTTTGAGTTGAAATTTTATTTTATTGAATTTCAAATGATTTTTTCCCTGGAAATACGTAAGTGCTCCTACAAAATTCCTCGACAAAGACATTTATTGAAATTTCTACGGGATTCAATACTGGAATAATATTTTCTGTGATTCAACAAAGGATTGTTGACACAGCAACACTTTCAAAGTTACAACAGACGTCATCGCCTTCCATTTTGGATTTCATCGGGACTCGAACTCAGATTCATTCAGGACTTTTAATACTAGGACTTCTATTTGTTAATTCTTTGATTATTTTTGGATTTGAATCGTAAAACTGTAAGTTCTTTTTTCTCATTTTTCACTTGCTATTCTAGCAAAATAAATTATTTCTTAAATTTTACAAAGCTTGTTCTCTTCACTTTTTTCTGTTACATTTTGTAAGAGCTTAGACTCGTAACAGAAAATTGGGCGCTCGTCTTTGGGATATACGAATTTTGGCTAAAACATTTCAGAAAACTTTCTTTTTTGGAATTTTAAATTCTCCTAGTTTTTGAAATTTTTTAAATCTCAAGCATTATTTTACATTTTAGAAATCTTTAGTGAAATCAACAGGCTTTTTACAATGTACTCAAAAGTGGAGATCTTTCTTTCAAATCCTACCCAGGAACAGTTAGAATTCTTGAAAAAGATGAATTGCTTCAGCTTGCCAGAAAATATGATCTTTTCGAGGCAAGAGCTTCTTTAATAAACCAAGAAATAAAAAACATTTTGGTCCAGTATTTGGTGGGAGAGAGTGTTTTGGATAAAAGTGCTTTGGCTATGATCAGTAAGTCTGTATCAGACTCTGTCATAAAAATAAAGGAATTAAAATTAAAATACAAGATGGAATTAGAGTTAAGAAAGCTTAAACGTCAGAAAGAAGAAAAACAAATGCTATTGGAGAAAGAGGAGAGAGAAACAAATGCAGTTACAGAAAAAAGAAACAAATGCAGTTGCAATTTGAGAAAGAGGAGAGAGAGAGAGACAGAAAGAAGAGAAACAAATACAGTTACAGAAAGAAGAGAAACAAATGCAAATGCAAATAGAATTGCAGAGAGAAAGAGAGAAGGAAGAAAGGGAATATCAATTTAGATTAAGAGAACTTGAGCTGGCAAGTGGAAAGCACATTCCCACTTTACATACAAATTCAAGTTTTGATGTTACTAAGAATATTAGGTTAGTGTCCCCTTTTAGAGAAATAGAAGTAGACAAATATTTTCCTCAGTTTGAAAAAATGCTAAAACTTTGAAATGGCCAAGGGAGCATTGGACTCTATTATTGCAATGCGTACTTACTGGTAAAAGCTCGTGGTATTTACATTTCACTGTCACTACAGCAGAGTGCTGACTATGATGTGGTGAAGGACTATATCTTGAACGGTTATAAGTTAGTCCCTGAAGCTGATCGACAAGGTTTTAGGAATTCTAGAAAAATCAACTGACCAGACCTATGTCGAATTTCCATGGGAAAAAGCACAACAATTTGATAGGTGGTGCCCTTCTAGAAAGGTTAATAAAGATTACGAAAATCTCAGACAACTCGTATTACTTGAAGAGTTCAAGAATTGTGTTCATAGTGACATTAGGATTTATCTTGATGAGCATAAGGTCGAAACCTTGGAAAATGCTGCTCGTGCTGCTGACGAGTGTTCCTTAGCTCATAAAGTTTCTTTTGTAAGCAAGTCTTCCACTCAGCAGTCTTCTGGTAAATAAAAGTATTTCAGCCTAATACAAGCCCTTATAAATTTCAATCTGGCACAACTTTTTAAAATCAAGTTTCTGATAAGATTGATCAGAAATCCTTATCTCTTCCTACATGTACCTATTGCAAGAAGAAAGGACACGTTATTTCGGATTGCTTCAAATTTGAAAAATAAGCATCAGAATCAAGAAAGACCTATTCCAAATGCTCTTATTTCTAAGAGGTCAAGGTCACGGTCATGTATTGAAAGCAGAACATTTGTTGGGTTTAATAAACCCCAGTCTGATTTTATCATGGAGAATTATGAACCATTCATGTCGAAGGGTTCTATATCCCATGAGTGATTCGGCCAGTCCTATCCCTATTAAACTTTTAAGGGACACAGGAGCTTCTCTGAGTCTTTTATTATCAGTTACTTTGCCTTTTTCTGAGAAGTCTTCTTCTAATGAGAGTGTTCTTATTCAGGGAGTAGAGTGCGGCTTTATTAATGGTCCTCTCCATTGTGTAAATTTATCATCAGACTTAGTCTCAGGACCGTGACAGTCGGAAAAGTGTCTTCTTTACCCATTGAGGTCGTTCATTTATTACTAGGCAATGACCTAGCTGGATATAAGGTTGTGGTTAATCCACTTGTAACTGACAAGCTTTGTTTGGATCAGAATATCGATCCTATTGAAAAAGAATTCTCTGATTTATCCCCAGCTTGTGCAGTTACTAGAGTTACAGCAAAGAAAGCTATTGAGAATGATGTTGATCAGGAAAGTATTCCTTTAGCTGACACATGTATTGGTTAGACTTTTGATGAGGTCACTTTCACTCCTTGTTTGGATCAATCAAAGGGTATTGATCACAGTGATCCTCTTTTAACTACTCATTCTTTTTATTCTAATCAGGGTGACAAACGACAATCGCTTGTCGTCGAACAGGAAAAAGATCCTGAGATCTCCTGTTTGTTTCAAAGGGCCATTAATGAAACTGAAGCCACAGAAGTACCTGTTTGTTATTACATTAAAAATGTGATTCTTATGAGAAAATGGAGACCACCCGAGGTACCTGCTGGTGACGAGTGGTCAGTGAACTATCAAATTGTAGCTCCAAAATCGTACAGACATGAAATTCATAGTTTGGCCCATGATACTCCTTTGGCTGGTCATTTAGGGATTAATAAGGCTTATCACAAGATCTTGAATCACTTTTATTGGCCAAAAATCAAAAGTGATGTTTGTAAATACTGCAGATCTTGTAATACATGTCAAATGGTAGGAAAACCCAATCAGAAGATACCTAAGGCTCATCTGCAACCTATTCCTGCATTTGACGAACCGTTGAGCAGAATAATGCTAGATTGTGTCGGTCCCTTACCTAAGACCAAGTCAGATAACCAATAGTTGTCGACCATAATGCGTGCGTCAACAAGATTCCCAGAGGCAATTCCTTTGAGGAATATGAAAACTTAAACAATAGTAATAGCTTTGATAAAGTTTTTTACTCAGTTTGGCCCTCCCAAATCTGTCCAATCTGATCAAGGGTCAAATTTTATATCTGGAATTTTCCAGCTAATTATGCTTGAATTTGGCATCCAGCAATTCAAGTCAAAAGTGAAATTATGGTTCGACAGAAATTCAATGGAGAGAACTTTTGAGTCTGCTGATAGAGTTCTGTCTCTCTTGCTCATTCTTCAAAATTTTCTTCAGATTAGGTATTACGGCCCTTACAAAGTTAAGAAGAAAATGAATGAGTTAAGTTACAATAATAGTACTCCTGGGATGTAAATAATTAAAAGGAGTACCAGTATGTTGAGAGAGATAGCTAGGTTAATCATACAATTAATTTAATTGTACCTGTCCCACTCATTGAAGATTTAAGCGAAGGAATGCAATCGGACTCTACTGATTTTGGAGTAACAAACCTTCGGAATTCAGAAATGATGAATAATCTGGACCAGAAACTTTCACATTTGCAACAGCAAGAAAGGAATGAACTTAAACAGTTATTACTTGAATATGAGCACTTATTTCCAGATGTTCCTACAAGAACAAACATAATCTACCATGACGTTGAAATTGTAGATTCCAAACCTGTGAAACAACACCCGTACAGGATGAACCCTCTCAAACAGGAATGCTTGAAAAAAGAAATTCAGTATTTGCTGGAGAATGATTTCGTAGAGCCGAGTAAAAGTGACTGGAGTTCACCATGTTAACTTGTCCCGAAACCAGATAATACGTTCCTCATGTGTACTGATTATAGAAAGGTGAACAGTGTAATTAAAACAGATTCATTTCCATTACCAAGAATCGATGACTGCATTGATAAAACAGGAAATGCAACTTGAGGTACGCATAAATTATGCAAATCGCTGTATACGAGGTCGGTCGATCTGTTTTCGTGAAGTGTGTCGGAGAGAGAAGGTGGGCTTCGGCAATTTACGTAAACTTCGTTCGCTGCAGAATATTCAGGAGGCTGCATTCATACCCGCCAAAGGATAGACACGTGTACGTGGCATTGAGAGTATGGAAGATTTATCAGGGTTTTTTTCTGCAAGAGCTTACCCATTTCACTTGGAGCAAAATGCCTGGGAAGTGTGTGCTCAAACTGGATTGGTGTCAAAAACAAGAATACAAGAGAAACTGAACAAGCAGTCAGAAATGGAAACTATCAAAAAGGAAACTGCTGACCATGTTAAAGAACTTAGTACTTAAAAAGTCAGTGGTTGTAGTGTGATCATGTGTGCAAATTATATATTCGAGTGTAGAAATTAAAGAAGAGATTGTGACTATTCTTCTTATTTTTTTATCCTTTCATTGTATTTTTGTTCATCATATGATGATTTGTGACTGTCATACAAGCAGACTCTGATCTCGAGTAGTTGTACTTGTAGTGTAGTTGGAGTTAAGAATTTAAAGAACTGTTGAACCTAATGTACCTTATTTGCTATCTAAAATAAAGATCTGAATTCATTTGTGTTTCTTAGAAATAAAGTGTTGTTATTCGCCTAAGATTTTGTTTTATTCTCTAGTATAAAGTCTCAAGCCTATTGCACACATATTAGGAAGCCCCTTGTCAGAAAATTACAACATTTTCACTTATCCTTTAGATGGCCATTGATAAATATATCTAAAGTGCACTGGGAATCGGGGTCCTTGAAAACAATTGGATAAAGTCCTTGAAAGTCCTTGAATTTTGTCACACCAAAGGTGTATGAACCTTGTGTAAGCATCTTGAAAGCATCCATCCTGATCCTTCTCTGGAATACTTTTCAAACTTCTCAAGAATCATTGCATAACCTTTGTTATTTTCATGGTTAATGACCACGGGTTTTTATGGTTCAAGATCACACATGCACCACTATGAAACCATGGATGTGATGTTATGCATGGTTAAAAGCCATATTTGGTTATATCACCAGGCATGGTAAACTCCAAATTAAGGGCAATATCCACCTTGAATCAAGACTGTAACGCTATCTTATCCATGTGCTGCAACGTTGATATGATTCCTGGACGCATATTTGCTAAACGTCTCTGTTTGGCTTATGTGGTCCTCCTGATCACGAAGCCGTTTATACAACTTAAATTGCTGATTATATATATATATATATATATATATATATATATATATATATATATATATATATATATATATATATATATATGTATATGTATATGTGTGTGTGTGTGTGTGTGTGTGTTTGTGTGTGTGTGTGTGAAGAGAGAGATACTCATCCGCCTCAGCGGTGATAGTGGCTGAGATTTGTCGAAGGTTTTTTTCATCCTGAACTACACATGCAGTTTCTGCTGATTTAGGAATTTTGATATTTAATCATGCTGCTGTTGCACTAAGTTCTATTACAGTCAGACACGGTACAACTGTAAATCTTACTAATGCAAGTATGTCAGCTTTTTTGCGTCTCTTGGAATTTGTATATCATGCTCGTGCACATATCATTCCAGATGTTGTTCTCTCCTACAACCGACTGTGGTTGATCTGGGGCAAGTTGTTGCCAAAACTGGCTGTGAATCATTTTCGGGTTCTAATAACTCAAGTATGTCAGCTTTTCGCATACGGTTTGGTATTCGTATTCTGTTGTCGGGCAAATCGCCGTAATTGGCTAACTGTTTTAATACTGGTATATAAAATGAAATCATGGTCTGTAAATTCTGTCAATGAATTTGTAAAGTATTTTTACTTTATCAGGATCAGAAACTGCAATCGCTTCAGTCCTGGCTTTTATTTCATCGACTTCCATGTCTTTTCATTAAGGTTGTCGGTTGTTGTTGGGTGTTCCTGCAAAAGCGGGGTTAGCGAATCATCTCAGGCTCGCACGATACTACTCGCGAACAGATCCGCATGGTCGGCAAAACTGGTTACGCGACTTTGCTCTGATGTCGCATTAAGATATGGTCGAGCACCTGGACCAACACGCATTTCAAGTAAATGTGATTTACAGTATTCGTAATGACATGTTCTGTTGCATAATTCAGATTTTCCAGAGCATACACATTGATTGCGTCCTTATACCTTGAAACAAGTATAAATATGTGAAAACTTTATCTAATTGACTGATTTTTTTCCAGTCTCTGCCGTTTTATAAAAGACAGATATTCGAGTCCCAGTTCATAAGTATTCTAGCTAATGGTAGTACTGTTCGGGCCATTCATGAGCAAGAGATAGTGTATGTAAGGTATGTCTTGCCCATCACCAGAATGTTATCTATTATTCCAATTGTTAGAGCCACAGGGGATGGTATTTATGCTGCAATCAATGTTGCCTTAGAAAGTATTGGAATTAATATAGTCTTTGAATCCACATCTAGAAAAGTTTGGAAATCATTCATCATTTTTTTTGTAAAATGTTTATGGATCATTTGTGGATTTTGGATCAAGGGCCATTGTTGTGCAAAACTTTGATGTACCAGATATCATTGCTGCACACTGCATGGCTCATTATTGGAACTGGCTGCATTAGATGCAAATAAGACGTCATCATTTATGCCAGCATTTGAGGATACCATTAAGGGCATATTGGGTTTTTCCATTTCTCACCAAAACGGAGGCATGAACTGAAAGAAGTAGCAAATGTGATCGAAATTGTTCTGGCACATTTTAGCTCCATCAAACAGGTTTGGTGGCTTGCAAGTAAAGCAAGAGCTATGTGTGTTCTTGAGAAAAACATGGAGGCAGTTGTTGTACATGTTCAGCATATAGCTGCTGCTGGCAACCGTGGTGATGATGCAAACAAAGGAAAAGGCTATCTCAAGGACTTGACATCTATGACCTTCTTGAAAAAGTTGTATTTTATGCTTGACTATTTGCCAATCATAGCTTACCTGTGCAGGTGCTTTCCAGACTATATATCTCTTGACTGTTGAGTTGCCTAACAAGGAAGAGCAGTGTCTAGTGCAGTAAAGTTCTCTGAATACTACCTATAGTAGAAATATGACCCTGTAACCAAAGTATTGGAAATGTTTCGCTGAAGGGATTATGTCAACCTGTTATATTTCATTAGTATAATGAAGTACAAATACTGCTAGACAGTACAATCAGATATATTCAAGATATATTTTCAAATCTGAAAGAGGAACCGTTCAAACAGCTGTCTGTCTTGAATTTCCATGAATAGCCTCTGGACAATACTGAACTTCACAAGTATGGTGATGCACTGCTGTATGAATCTGTAGTGGGTGCCTACTTCTCAAAGGAAGATAAGCAGACAATCCTGAACAAAGACTAGCTTAAATTAAAATTGCATGTCAGGTCCATAAGGGTCAACCCTCTTGCTGATGCGTATAGTTTAGTGTTGACAGGGGGGATGTTTGATGACTCAGCTATAGCTAAGTAGAATGAATACCTCTTCACCATATCTCCATCTACTAGAGCTTGTGAGTATGGTTTTTCCAAAGCCAACTGTGTTAAACCTGACTTGAGGACATCCTTGACCCAAGAGAATTTTCACAACCAGTTATTCACAATGTAATAGGGACCAGAACTAGTGAATTTTTGTCTTGGTCAGGCTATTACCCACTGCCTACTTTGCTCAGCGAAAACAAGGCACCTGACACATACACTCCCGGGCCAAAGCTCATTTGAGGTAGACTTTGAGCAATCTGCTAAGCGACTTGTTTGTTAAGGGGTTACTGACTGTATATAAACCGATTTTATTGGTTGTTTTCCTGCTTTACTGGTTTCAAAGAGGATCCATTAAAGGAAGGCATGACCATGTGATTTACAACTTTTAAAATGTGATGGCAAGTAAAGACTTTATATGATTGAAAAAGTAATACAGTATATGTCTGAATATTCAGTTTGTATTAATTTTATTTTTTCTCTCTGTCATTAATATTAATACACTGTAGCAAGTATTCACATGTCAAACTTGCCAGTTGGACCTGTCCTTGGCTTATGTGGACCTGTATAGTGTAGGGTTGAACTGGTCCTGGACCAGTGAGACAAAAGTGAAATTTTCAGGCCCTGTATACATTCACTCAAGTTATAAAAGCATCTGATTTATTTGAGAGCAATTTTTCACATTTTGTATATGAATCAGTCAGGTATCTGCAGTTTTGTGACATTTCACAGAAACAAAATCTTACGTCCCAGACGTATCTCTGAAAAAAGTTTCCTTAGCCTGAAAAATCACAGTTGCCTGTGATATTTGCTCAGCCCTGGATTTTTTTTTAAACATGTAGCTACCAAAATACCTTTTCAATGGAGGCATACTCTTCATACCCTTAGAGGTTCACATTATTTTAAACTAACAAATAATACATTGTAATGGCATTCCATGTGTTTGTTCATGTTTTTTCAGTACCTAGAGATATAGAAACACCAATAGTAACCAATGATACAGCAAGGTCGGTTGATTTGAAATGGTCATCACCTCAGATGTGAGGTGGACTAGAACTTCTTGGCATATAGCATACATTCAATATCGTCCAGTGACCAGAGAGGACTGGACAGAAGTCAGCCTGTTGAGGACTGAAGTGAACACTATTGTACATGAACTGAATCCACTTGCAACATATCAGTTTTGGATTTGTGCTAGGAATACTCTTGGAAGGGACAGCAACAGCTCAGCAACAGAACTTGTTCTCACTCTGGAGAATGGTACGTAAACGAAATACATTAATTATATAAACCAGCAGACTGATTGTATCCATGTCAGTACAGTTGAGAGTGAAGGAGTTTACCCATCCCAAAACTGTAACGACTTGCCGTGTTTGCTTATTCATTCTTTCACAAATCAAGTCCTTACAACAAAAATACAATTTTACAGGGACTGATATCAGTAGGTAATTATATGTTACATATGCTTTTATATTAATCATTTCAAAAGCCAAATGTAGGTTTTAGTTTCGCTGCTGTACAGGATAACATTCGTACAGTTTATCCTCCGACAATCCAAGCCATTTTTGTGTTCTGATTGATTCATCCAATGTTCCTTTTGGACTTCGTGTGTGGAATAATCATTCTGCTGTAGGTTGTATACATTCTTTTGACAATGTCTGCCAATCTGAGTGATTTGTCACTTATAGGGATTCTGTCCTTTTAAGACCATTTCACACCACGCTATCACTGACCTCTGCGAGGACATTACGAGTTAGCACAACTTAGACTTTTTCACTTGCTTCGTTTGTAACGGAATTGGTTTTAGCATGTTTTTGACATGCTGCATTACTAATTATACTTTGTTTTTCTCGTCTTGTGTAGTTTCAGTAAAACCGTCCGCCAAATACTTCAGATGCCTAATTTCAAGGCATGGTCTTTACGTTTCGTATGTGACACTTACTTTTTCGAGTCCTTCGTTAGTAACTGGGATTATATTTACATTACCGAGTTAGTAACTTGATGAATTGATAATTTATGCTTTGCTTTCTCTTTTTATGTCATTTCAGCAAAATGTCATTTAAATGCTATATATGCAAATTCAGAGCATGGAAGTCTACTATGACTCTTGTTTTATTTATACTAAGTAATAGACAGTCTAGGATATGCAGCGTCTCTAATATGTGGTCAGAAGACGTCTGGGCTACAATTTTAGCTAGTTAGTCACATGCTGATTTGCTAATCTGTGTTATTAGCTAGTTAGTCACATATTAATATGCTCATCTATGCTTTATTTTCTCTTCTTGTGTCGTTTCAGGAGAAAGGTTTACTAAATGCATGAAATGCACTTTCAGAGCCATAGTCCATTCTGTATTGAAGGGAAGGAAAGACGGAATAATTTAAAGGGTGATTGCCTACAGTTCATTGTTGGCGATACCAACTCATTGGGGATTATTCCCCAATTTTAGGCGTCCCAGTGGGCGTAAGTCCCCCAGCATGTCCAAGCATGGCCATCGGGTCTTTAAGTCAGGGCACATGGGATTCATATCAGATCAACTGGATCCGACCCCTTATCCCACTGCACAGTTACCGGCCATCACGCCGTCACTGACCGTCCAGCATGGAGACCTTTTGGCAAGACGGCCCAGCCAACTAGTTCGTACCTTGCATTTCCGACTCATTGGGGGTATTAAAGTCCCCCCCCCCCCCATGTTCGTGCATGGTCTCGGGGTCTGTAAGTCAGGATGCATGGGGTTTGTACGGGATCCATTGGATATAATGCGTAATAAAACCGCACCGTCGCACGCCATCAAGCTGTCACTGGCCGTCCGGGGTTACAACATGGGGACCTTTTCGTTGCATTGGTCCAGCCAACTATGATTTCATTTTATTCTTTTGATTTTCAGCGTGTGTAACACACACACACACACACACACACACACACACACACACGTTATTATATGCAACACATGCACCCTCTGCACTTTTCAAATGTAATCAGGGGTTTAAGGTCTATGCAGCAGATGTCAGTGTTTATTTTACACTGTGAAAATGATGTTGGTGTGTTTGCATTACGGGACTTCCTACAATCTGTATGTATATTTTTCATCATGGAAAAAGATCTCTCACAGTCTGCATTGTTGTGAGGCAAGGTAAGTAGTCGCTGAATAACTAATTTCAGATTTGGGAAGCGGATGCCACCAGTACTAATTGTCCGGCTGATAAAATACAGTCATTAGCTACACAAGCTCCTTTTCGTCAGTTAATACAGACACACACTGATCAAGAAGCATGCAATAATCGTCAAACTCATCTTTAAGCACTTCATGATCCAGGTGTGGAGTAAACCAACAAGTAGGTCTCCTCTTTTTTTTTCTGAAGTTTTACGCTGTCTTAACCTCCCCATCAGTTCTGACATATCGGACGCTCGCTAGTAATTAATAAATTCACTTCGACCGACCTTGGTATGCGGATGGTAACTAAAAGCCCTCTTCTTTTGACCCATGGCGTTAAATCCTTCAGAGCACTCACTTTTTAGTAATAATCCCTGTCAGGACGGAACACCCATGTAAACGTCTATGAATGACCTTATTTTTAAATTACTTACGCATACGTGGAAAGCAGCATCACCCCAAGGCAAGAACAACCGCTGGAAACCTTCCAGCGAGGAGTGTGAGTGTGTGTGATTTGGATTTTTAGCGTAGCTTTTAAAATTTTTTCAGTCATTTCGCTACGATGTCTACAGTGTGACAGTTTATAGTGATATCTAGCACTGGGGCATCATGCCGCAGCCATGTAGCATCATCATGTCCCACCCAGTCACATTATCCTGACACCAGGCCGACCAGTCCTAACACTAACCTCTTAATGCTGAGCATCTAGGGAGGCAGCTGCTAGTATCATTTTTTTTTAATAAGTCTTTGGTATGTCTCGGCTGGGATTTTAACCCGCGACCTCCCGCATTCGAGGCGGACGCTCTAACCACTAGGCCACCGGAGCGATCTATTGCGAAAGAAATTACAGTAATGTATATCAAATATTTGTACGTTTTATTGCATGGACTTAAATACATCAATCATAAATAACACATGTGGTTGTTATATTGCTTTATTAGTGTTAAGAATACGTTTTAATGAAAATAATACAAAATAAAATGGAACAACTCTCTCTCATAATAAAAATGAATATATATATATATATATATATATATATATATATATATATATATATATATATATAATACAAATAATACTATCATACAGGTTAGAGAATTTTTATTTCGTACTATACGGAGATTCGAACCTAGGTCCGCGGGTAAACGGCACCCATCGCCTTGCCTGCACACACTAGCCCATAGGAATCCGGAATGACTGTGTAGATAAATGAGAATTAATTACAAGGTCCTCATGCGAGTGTGCCTGCTGTACACGAGTGCATATAACACCGATTCAGTCGCATCATTTTTTTGGTGATGCGTGCTTAGTCGTGACGAAATATGGGCTGGTGTGTGCAGGCAAGGTGATGGGTGCCGTTTACCTGCGGACCTAGGTTCGAATCTCCATAGAGTACGAATAAAAAATTCTCTTAACCTGTATGATAGTATTATTTGTATTAAAATATTAATTCTGCCTGTTATTATCAAGCATTCATCTATAGAATCCAGGGATAGCACTTTCCGTTCTGTTTGGTGTATATTTATAATTATATATCTTCTTAACTAAGACTGTCCATTATTTTTATTTTGTTCTCGTCTGACTTCGCTCAGCTCTCATCATTTTTCTCTGGTGAGGTTTTTTCCCTCCTGAAGGTGTCTTTGGTATAGTGATTTTACCATTTGTACACGTTATTGTCTGTGGTGCATATAATCGGATGCCAGCTTGAAATTGCCTCTTCCAGTCAATGATCTTTCGGCGTCTTTATACTGGGACTGACAGTCGATTGTAGTACGTCTATAAGATCTGATATATATCGTTTTGCTTCCAGTTGGTTCCAATCTTCACGATATTATTGGCAGACTCTGCATTAGTACTTGTCCCGTGGTCGTCCACATTTTTTACCTCACAGGAAAAGTTAACACGATCTTTCAGAATTGGTAACATTTCGTTTTTCGAAGTATGGCTGGAAACCCGATGCATTTTCCGAAATGGCATCTGTTGCATATTTTATTCTTGCTTCTAATACTAAAGAATTATCAGCCTGTGAAATTCCTTCGTCACCTAAAAGGGTGTTTACAAATGATTGTCTGTCTTACACGTTGACGCCGACCCTAATTTTTAAATAATCAATGACATTTTTCTTCAAGTGAAGTGTACAAACAATCTGTGTCGCTCCAGGGAATGACCACTTTAAACTTTTACAAATCGCAGTTTCGTCATTTGAGCCGACAATCACATTTTCTATTTCTTCATCCGTGAAATGACTGGCAATTTGTGAGAAGAAAGCATTGTAAGTTTCATAATAAGACTTACCGTATAGAAAAGACGGGCCGAAAAAAATAGGAGACTGTCCGGTATCGGTTCGTAGAAACACTTAATTCTAGGAAGTTGGTGGGGGTATCAAATTTAGGTATATCAAATTGTTTTAAATTTGACATAAACAGAAAAACGAAATTTGTGAAGTGAGCTCTTAAAAGAATCGATTATGTTGAAAATAATATACATAATGTACATATACATAAAGAATAAATGAGAAGATGGATAACCTTTTCTTGTAATATTTCAAGCCGATCATTTTGGAAGTTAAAATGTATGACTATATAAGAAAGATAAAATGTGATTTATTTAACACCTTGATTGAAAACAAAATTTCAACATTAGTTATGAGGAGCTTATTACCGACATTAATTTTAAAAAAATCCTTGAGTGATTACAACATGTATGATTTGCAACACATACAGACAGAGCATGATACAGTAAAATACCTAATATATCATTTAATTCTGTGCAAATTACAAATCATCTGACAATCAATTTGTTGAGCTGTATGAATACCATTATGAGAGAGAGAGAGAGAGAGAGAGAGAGAGAGAGAGAGAGAGAGAGAACTTGTATTATCGAAGTAATGGAATTCGTCACCCAAAATGTTATTATGACATTCGGTACATTTTCTTACTTTATATTGATTTTATTACATTACATTGACCATTTTCAACATATATACCGGTATGCAATCGGCAACTAATAACATCGAGTTGGTCAAATTTTCTTATCAAAGACTCAATTATAAGACGGAAAGATAGAATGTTAAAGACTAAAAATCACCATTTTGCAATTAGTAGCATACATTAATCAGTCTGAGATAAAACGCAATTAATACTGAAAAACATCTACTTTACCAAGTTTAATAGAATTTAATAAATGTACCGTTATTATTTTTTATAATTGATGTTGTTAATATTACAAAACAGGGCATGTATAACCTTGAGAACATGTTATTTATTATTCTAATCGCTTATTTCACATTTCGTTTTCACATTTGATATCATATTAAAGAAGCAGTGCGTTTATTATAAACGACAACAATTGATAAATTGTATAAGAAATTTTGAATTTTATGAAGATACTGTATAATGTTAAACACAGATAACAGGAGGTTTGCATATTCAAATGAAAGGTTGTACTGACAGCTCAAAGAAATTGCAGGGATAACATAAGAATAATGATATAAATTAAAGATTGTCAAAGAGAAAGTTAACAATATATATAATAGAACTCACAAGCTCTCTTACGGTCACCGCAAGGAAATTGTTTCTTGCTCTTTCCGTTTACCATTCTGATAATATCCAAGATATCACAAACGAACACAAAATTGAGAATTTTAACACAGTGAATACAAAATTGTATTTCGGTTTTACTACAACCTTTATATATATATATATATATATATATATATATATATATATATATATATATATATATTCGAACCTTCTCATTCTTTTTATTTCTAGTCCAATTATTTACATTAAAAATCACTGTTTAACGTTGTTTTTGGGAGGCTATTCCCCGTTTGATCTCTTCAGACCAGTTAGGGTGCCTCCCCGCTTTTTTTATGGTTTTTTGCAATGTCTTTCTTTAAATTTGTTATTGTTACCCGAAGGTGTTATAGTTTATTAATTTAAAATTGGAAGGGGTATTTTGTTTCTTTATTAGGAATTTTTTTTAATTGTAATAATCTTTTTCCCATTATTTTTTCATTTTATTACAAATCCAGAAATGTAGTTAATCTCTCGACTGTCGTAGACTGTCTCTCCTAGGTCATCATCGTAATGTAGATGGCAGTAACTTTTTCTGTCTTGTTCTTTCTTTTTCCTTTTCTTTTTCTTCTCTCCGCTGTCTTCGTTCTCCGATCTCTTGTTTTTCTTTCATCTTCGGGTTCCGTCTCCCTTTTCTTCTCTCTCTGTTGTTGTTGTTGCTGTAGTTCTTGACCTTTAATTTGTTTAGCTTCTTTTTTGTTGTTCTCTTCCTTGACGTTCTTGTTGCTGTTGTTGTAAATGGTGTTGTTGCTTCACATTTTGCTCTAATGACTTCCCTTTAGTTTTTGGAGTCTGTTGTTTTTGCTTTTGTTGTTGCTGTTGTTGTTGTTGTACTTTTTCCTTTGTTGAGTTCGATAGCTGTTTTGGTTGCTCTTGTTCCTCCTTTTGTCCCTTTTGGGTGGGGAAAATCGTCATTTCTGTGACATAAGTTTGTTCTTCTTTCTCTAAAGTCGTTGGGAATTTTTTCTTCATGTGTCCCGTCATTCCGCAAATGCTGCATTTTCGACGGTATATGTATCCCCTATACCAGGATTTTACTGGAAACCCGTGTAAGAAGAAGACTGGTTTCATATTCTTCAGTTCTACTTTTTCTATTTCCAGAATCCTTATCCCGTTTTTTATTGGAGTATAGGGATATGTGTCCATTCTAGCTTTTGTGACTTAGTTGGAACTTTTTTCAAACTTTTTTATTGTTGCCTGCAGGGGTAGTTCTAGCGGCAAGTCTGATAGGTGTAGTTCTCCAGTCGTTTTTTTTATTTTTTATTTTTCGTAATATTGGTGATGGTTCTTTCATCACTGCTGTTTCCCCTCCAACATCCGTTTCTCAGTACGGGATTATCGGCTGGTTTTCCAATAGTCTTAAAATATAGCTTTTTGTTCCCTTTCTATTTAGCCCGTCAGTAAGTTTAGTAAAGTCTTTGTTTACCCATTTAACAGCGTTCATTATTGATACCACTGAAGGTCTTCTTTATAAGGAAATTCCTATAGATCTATTTCTTGGGTGTCCTCTTTAGAAGCGCATTCTAGGAACGAGCCTTCTGTTGTTTCAGCTCTTCTTGTTTTGAAATATTTCTCCAAATTTGTAAGCTGTCTGCAGTACGCTATCTTGCACGTGTAGCACGATTCTTTCAGTTGAGTTTTAGTGTGTGTGTGTGTGTGTGTGTGTGTGTGATTTGGATTTTTAACGTAGCTTTAACAATTTTTCAGTCATATCGCTACGATGTCTGCAGTGTGGCAGTTTATAGTGATGTCTAGCACTGGGGCATCATGCCGCAGACATGTAGCATGACGTCCCACCCAGTCACATCATCCTGACACCAGGCCGACCAGTCCTAACACTAACCTCTTAATGCTGAGGTAGCTGTTAGTGAGTTTTAGTCTTGTAGTCTTGCAGTTTTGTAGTTATATTTGTCTATATTATGTTTAAATATTAGGGAAAGTTTGTAACAAGCACTATTGTTCATATATCAATTCAAGTCTGTAACAAACAATATTGTTCATACCTCTATTCAGTTCTATTAATGTTCATTGACCGTTACATCTCAAAGTATGTTGTTAAACAATAATTATGTTTGGCCATACATGACACTGCCTACTGAACTTACTTGATTGTATGTGCAGTTAAAGTGGACCTCAAACACACGTGCGACAGGTGTGAATGCGGCATTTGATGAAAGCACATTCTACTAGTTTTAGCTGGTTATGCAATTAAAAAGTTCCAGCCATTAGTCCTAAAATAGAAATCAGTTATCTATTTTTGATGAAAATTTTGAAAAACGAACACTTAAATGGAGTCTCTTAAATGGAGACAGAAATACAATGATAAATATGTTTAGTTCCATAGCTATGCAACTCCATGTTATTATTTGGTAAGGTAGATTGCTATATACCATTCACAAGTGCCAACATATATATTTTATTCTACGTATTTTATTGCCAAGAAGATCAGGTGTGTGTATACAGAGCAAAAAGATTGGACATAAGTTTTTCAACTTACAAGTTTTACTCCATTATAAACATAATTAATGAACATACAGGCATTAGGTCTGGAAAAAGTCAAGACAGTTTACATACATACAAATAATTAAGCGAGAGGGATTAAAGAAGGATTAATCAGAGGGATAGTGATTCATGTGGTCTGGAATGTAAAATTTTAAAGCACATTTGTGATTGAAAAAAAGTAAACATATGTTTCTGACTCTTATTCTGTTAATAAATTTCTGCATTTCTTTTGTAGCAATTTTTTTTTTTTTTTTTTGCTATAGTATAAAGTTCACTGCTAAATAAAAGTGTATCAGAATCAGTATTTATTACCGATAATCTGCGATAAAGTTCATTTTTTGTTTCATTAAATATTCTGCACTTTAAAATATGATGTCCATTTTCTCTTGGAAATCAATACGAGCAAGAAGGATTACCAAATGCAAAATAACTTGGAGCAGAAATTGTGTGCTTGTCAACTTGCTTTACAATTCTTTTTTCTACATAAGTCATGTTCTCTGTATAAAGGCTTCAAACAGCTAGATTTTGAGCTATTATTATACAATGGGGTATATGTACAAGAAGAAAAGAGGATAGCCAAAAGAGACAAAACACTAAAAGATGTAAGAAAGAAAAGATAAAGAAGTGTGGAGCAGAAGAGATTATGAAACACGAGTAATGTGAGAGTATAAGTATATAACAGGTTTGTATATAAATCTTATAAAACTAGTTCCATTAATTTACTGCATTCCTGGAATTTCTCCTATATTACAATATTTTCATCTCCATTACTGCCCATTACTGTACATTACTCTGTTTAGGAAGACCGGCTTTAACAATTTTTCAGTCATATCGTTAACTCGTCTGCAGTGTGGCAGTTTATAGCGAAGTCTAGCATTAGGCATCACGCTACAAGACATGCAGCATCATGTCCCACTCAGTCACACTATCCTGACACCAGGCCGACCAGTACTAACACTAACCTCTTAATGCTGAGCACCGAGTAAGGCAGCTGCTAGTACCATTTTTATGTCTTTGGTATGACTCGGCCGGGGTTCTAACCCACGACCTCCCATATCCGAGGTGGATGATCTAACCACCATCCCACCGGAGCGGTCACCAGAAATAGTACTCGAATATATTAACACTGCACAATCGCCTCTAACGACACACCGGAAATAGTGAATTTTGGTATATCATGTATTTGGTAGTAAACACGAAACAAACAAAGAAAACAGCCAAGCCCATTTTTGTTATTTGGACCCTGCCAATTCCAAATTTTGATATGAAAAAGAAATGCTATGTCTGATTATGTGGTTTACCAAAGCAAGACTGCATCGTGTACATTTCCGCCGCAGATCTCGTTCCTATTCAAAACTAGTCATTACACATCATTTAAGATTGTTTTTAAAAAATTAATGAGCAGCCTCAGTAATGTATATTTCCAAAGTAAAAGACGATTATTTATTGTTAAGTTATGAATTGCTTACGTTCTTAGAGAAAAGAAACTTTCCAGTTGGCGACATCATTCTTACGGTCTCAAAAATAACTTTTGAACCAAAACCATATAACAACTTTACAACTTTTCAGTCATCAGATATATATGCAGACCTGTTTACTAATAAATTTTATTGTCAGTATTTTAAGCAATGTCTGTCAGTATTTTTAAAGGCAGTCAGTATTTCCATTCAGTGTTTCTAACATCTTAACACAGCACATGTTACCTGTGAAATAGTGCACAAATTGTAGACACTATCATATACGCTATAATTAGCAGAAACACAACAACGCTCTAGGAACCTGAAGGACGTGCAATACCTACCACTATGTAGTATTGTATGACATAATGACTATACAATATTCTGTAAATAACTCATAGTTTGTATAGACGCTGGTATTCAGGCAGTTCTGTGTTTCTAGGTAAAATTTGCAGAAATTGAAGACCACTGACTTAAACACACACCTGTTTATATTATAGTGATAAAAACCACAAACAAATACCTCCACACAACCAAATCCTTACTGTTATTTACCTCTGTTACTTTCTCTAGAAAATCTGTATTCTCAGCTTCACAAATATCCTTAACATTTTTAAATAAAGCTAATACTCTATATTTTACATGCTTAAGGAAGACTTAATACAAAACATGACAGACACATCGTCACCACCCCTCCGCTCAGAAAATAATTTCATCTAGATAGGTGAAGGCAGTCCTGTTTATTTCATAAAATCTAGTATCAACTTTGTCAACATTTACTACAATGGAACTTCGTATATTATTTTGTACAAAGTTTGTCAACAATATCAAACTGATCCACATGGAATTAATGTTTTTATGTCGGCGATATAATATGCACACTTTATCCTATATCCTATCCAGATGTCCACTCTTTGATAAAATAGAGCCTCAATGGTCTGATTGGCTAGTAAGGATCTCTGATCTGTAACATATTTTCTAACACAGTTGAAAATGCATTCACAAGCAGCACTGCTATGAGGCACCGTAAGTAAGTTCAGCATGACATTACACAAAGACTGGAGATAAGGTTCCTTGGTAGAAACAGCCATCTAAAATTCATCTATTCTGTTTTTCAGACACATTTTTTGGAGATGTCCATTGATTGGTACCGGCAAAACTACTCAATAATGGTATCAGCAGTAGCACCTAGTGGTAACAAGCATGGAAATCTTTTGAGAAAGTAATGCAAGTTTGATGATTTAGCTGTTAGTTGATTATTAGGATCCACAACACAAATGTGTTGAAGTAGGTGGTTTTGTAGTGGCAGCTTTAAGTAAGCCCTCACCGAGGAATAAAAGTCCGTTATCCTGCTCTTTTGCTGATGATATTCTTCTGATTTAGCCAAAAAAAATCACTTGCTTCTCCTCCAATTAAGAGGTCTTCATCATCCTTTTGTTTCTGTTGATCTCTGAAACAGACCTCCTCCACAGTATGAGTCGGAATAGCGTCTGCCCTAATAAAACAACTGTAGAGATCATTTAAGAGACTACACAGCAATGGCTGCACTTCATGGATCGTGGGCTCCTCTGCCTGTAACTTCAGATGGACTTTTTCGAATGCCTTGATAGTATGGCTGAGGAATAAACAATGCAGCCTCTTTGTAGGAGAACAAAGGAACAGAAAAATGACATCAATCTTCTGTGCAGAGTAGCCATTCTCTTCAGATTTTCCTGGTTTTTTCTTCTTTTGTTCTTCATGGAAGACATGCTTTAATGGATCCCAATTTTCAAGCAGTCTTGCAAGGCATCTGAAAAACAAGAAAGCAACGAGTTATAGAAACTATAGAAATCAATATACTTATAAATGTATTCTGACCAGAAATTGATATTAAGGCCATTTTCAACACATTAGATTAAATTATTTCAACCTTACCAATGTACATGTAGCTGAAACATGGAAAAGATTATTACAGTGTAAATGAATTGATGGCATATAACTAATGAAATTACAAAGAATTTGATCAGGAAGTCGACCAATATGAACCTTTCATTACATTCAAAAACTCAATGGCAGTTTGCTAACAAATATTGTGAATAGTAATCCATCAGTGTCATGCCTTCCAATGCTCAGCCATTTGGTTCTTCCATGCTTGCGCATCTTTTTTTGTTCCATATCATACAGTCCCTGAAGATTTTTCGGATTTGACTGGCAGACTGTACTTTGTTTTTAAAGAAGTAAAAGATGTCTACCAGGACCTCATCAACTGGTGGCAGGCACTCTGCACTTCTTTTTGCCACGGATGGAAAGCTCTTTGTGCACAAGATCAAAGATCTTTTCACCTGAAAAGGACATACACATAAACAATAAGAATACTAAATGGTAGAAGAGATAACAAAGCAAATGAAATTTAAACGAATTTTGACAGTTTATAATCTCATATTCAATACTGAGAAGAATGATGATGAAATTGTTTTAAACAGAAATAATAGCTCTGATCTGACTTGTCCTAATTCTGACTGCTTGGTTCGAACCACAAGAGGAAACTGTTTCTTGTCACCTTCATTGCTACCATCAGTAGCAGTACTGAATGGGAATTTTATCATGTGTGCAGTTGGGTCACTCATCTGAAGTGCTAACATTTCCTTTATAATAGCAGTTGCCTTGTTGTGACAGCATCTCATTCACTGAAGGAACAACAACAATAACATTAAATAATGGAAAGAAAAAAATTATAACTACTGATAGAAGCTAGTGAAAATTTACACTGTGAATCCTATTATTTACCCAATTCCTTAAGGAGATGAAAAAAAAAAAAAAACAACAAAAAAACCTTTTCAGACCTTATTCCAATATCTGCACACTAACTAATTAATAGCAAAGTATAGCCGAGTTATGTACAACTGTAATAACATGCATACTCTGAATTTTCAAAAATAAATTACCAGAAGGAAACATTGAGATCATTGCATTTAGCATCTATATCTAATGAAATTCTATGTCTACATTCCATTTTGACAATTTTTTAAATTCAATAATAATCATGGAAATATTTAATGTTTAAACAAGTTTTGCAGCTTTCCTACATCTAGCATACACATCAGAATCGGGGGTGGGGTGGGGTGATATTAGACTTGACGAAAAAAATCAACCCAAACCAGGCGAATTTCCGGTAAATGCGATTGATCAAGCGTGCCATGTTCATGATGTCGCGGATAAAAATCCAGATCTACAACAACGACATATCGCGGATGTCAAGTTAATTAACACGCTGAATTCGATAAAGAATACAAACATACGAGAATCGCTCGCGAATTGGATGATAAGACCGGAGATAACAGGTAAAATAGTGTTGGGAGCGTAGCTCACTAAGTTGGCAATTAAACGCCAACAATTACATAATGGAGTCGGTTTATTATAGTCCAATCGGATATTGGAGAGGTACAGCAGCAATTAAAAACCTCACCGATGCAGGTGTCACACGAGCTGTAGCCGCAGATTGGTTGTCACGACAGGCCATATGGCAAATTTATCTTCCACCTCCCAAAACTATTCAACATGGGCGGTTTGATATCAGCACACCCGACGAAGTTCATCAGGCAGATATCTTGTTTTTACCACATGACGTACATAAACGACGCACATACAAATACGCGATGACTGTCGTAGATGTTCCAGGTAGATACAAAAGGCTGAACCTTTATCGTCTAAAACAGCAACTGAAGTCGCAGCAGCGTTTGAACGAATTTATTCGCGAGGACCCGGGCCACACGGTGGCCTGCGATGGCCACAATTGTTACAGATTGATCCTGGCAAAGAATTTATCGGTGCTGTAACGACGCTAATGCAACAACATAACGTTAAAATCCGACGACACACCGCGAGACATCTCGATCAGGCAATCGTTGAACGATTTAATCAAACACTTGCACATTGACTCTTTGGACATCAATATGCCCAAGAATTACTGCACGTTCAGGACAGATCTCATGAATGGGTTGCGAGACTACCTAGTGTGCTGGCCGCATTAAACGAGGTCACGAGTGGAATTAGCATGAAGTCTGTCGATGCAATTGCGCAAAAACACATACCACAACAAAAATCACTAGATCAGCTGCAACCACCAGTGTTGGGCAGTAAAGTAACAGAAAGGTATTTATTTGAAACTGGTGAACTTGAAGGTGGTGCAGCTAGAGCAACTGATCCTGTGTGAAGTGTAACAACACATACAATTTCCAGCGCGGTAAGATCTACTGTGCAGTCACCAATCTATTGATTAGATTCAACAGCTCCTTAACGTGGATTTGTACGTGAACAATTACAGGTAATTCCTGAAAATACCTAGTTAACACCAGATTGGATACGAGCCAACAAAAAACTCTAACAAGAGTCACACACTCTGAGGAACGAAGCTCCTCTGCGTCTGTTACATTCAAGACATTTCAGAGAGACATTTTCGCGTGTATGGCCGAGACTACTATCGATTCTGCCCATGGTAAATTGTCTTACGTCATTAAGAAAATATTGCCACAACATTATTGTGTTACAGCAGGTGCAGTGATTGTTTTGTTGTTGTTTCAGCGTCATGACAAATTCCACATCCAGCTCAAACTGGCGCTGTTTTTTTTTGTCATCTCGTGCATAACGAGCTAATTTTTTCTTCACTACGTTGATAATTCCTGGTGACGCTGTTGTTGTTTGTGACGCTGTTGGCAACTCCAGCACGTATACAACCCTGTGTAACTGAGATATTTTTGTCACTCTAGACATAGCCAGATAAACTAAATTTGACCATTCGATGCGGTCGTCGACAATCCAGATATTGGTATCTGATATTGTTAATCCCTGAGACAAATCAATTGTTATTGCATATCCCAGAGTCAAGCACGATGGGTTTAACTACAACGCTTGCTGCACAGCCTCTACTGGAACCTCGACGATATCAGTAAGAACGAATTTTTGTTTTGTCTCTGTTCCTGGAATATCAACAAGTACATTTTGCGTGTATCTGTTGGTCAATAACATAATGGAACTAGTTGATCAGGAATTTTTTCCTTGTGAAGTTCAAATAATTTACGCTGACGTGAATCACGTACGCTTTTCCTGTATACAACTATTAGATCATTAGGGCGCCATAAGTTCCAGAAATCTGACATTGGAGTCTTTGAAATGTTTTACATTGAAAGTCAAACTTGATGATGTACTCTGGTTCTATTGCAGACAACCTTTTTCATTCATGTTCAAAAAAATCTTTACTATTCTCTGGTTCTATTTGTTAACCTCTCAATTTCGCACGTGGTTAATGACTATTTTATCTCATTTAATAATTTTTCTTGTGTGAATTTTTACCTGGGAAATCTGGTTTAATCCCGGTTAGACTAAAATACTGTTCTTGCAGTTGTTTTGCAACAGTAGAATTAGTCATTCTTATATATAAGAAAAGTATTGTCTTCAATTGGATTTTATCCAAATAATATAATATGCATCAGGTAAAATATAGTTGTCGATTGCTCATGATCGGATCAGTAACTACTTGTGGAAAAAAATTGTCGTGGAGAGTACTATGGATATCACATGGCCAGTGTTCGCCTTGGCAGTACTGGACCACAGTCATGTCTGATGTGTGGGATGGGGGTCAAGGGAATGACCCAGTTATGTGTTTCTTGCGGCGGACGAAAATATCATCAGCTTAAGCGATATTACGAGAAACAAACTGCTTCTGATGACGTTAAAATAAAAGACGCGAAAGATTATCTCGAGAAGTATTCCTCTGATTTAAAATAATTTTATTTTAGAAGTAGAGAAAATTATATAAATGAAACAAATTGAGAAAGAGATTGATCTTGATGAATTTAGATGTCATCCGACATTTAATAATTACGAAGCAAGCAGAACTGGGATCATCAGAAACTGTCGTTTCAAAAAACCTCTTGGAAATGTCAGTAACATGGGGTACCTCACAATAGGTATTAGAATTCCAGAAAGCAAAAAAATAAAAACATATCGCTCACATAGATTTATTTACGAGTGTTTCAATGGTCCTATTAGTGATGGTCTCGTTAATGATCATATTAATTCTGACAAACAAGATAATAGGTTAGAAAACTTACAAGCTGTCGCACAAATTGAGAATAGTGAACGTGGAAAAACCGGCAAATACAAACAAAAACAAAAAAAAACAAACAAACAAACAAACAAACAAACCCAAAAAAACAACAACCACGACCAGTTATGTCAATAAATTTAGAGACAAGAGAGATAAAAGAATTTTCATCATTATATTCCGCTGGAAAATAGTTCGATGTAAGTCACAAGTCAATACAATTTACAGCAGACAATATATAAAATTCAGCCATGTCAAAGAGACGTAACCAGAAAATAAAATTTGAGTATATCACACAATAAATATCTCTGCTAACGGGCCCACATACAAGTCAGTCTATCAATAATGTATTTGGAGGGGGTGGGGGTGGCGTCATTTTTTTCACTTGGTCTGGCCGCCATATTCCTGTTCCCCTCTTGCTATGTCATGATTTGTTCATATTCTGACTAAAAAAATCAAATAAAAATATTCACATTTTATAGCACATAAAAAACATCATGATATGTCACATATAGTTTATGTTACTATTCGTTGGTCAGTCCAACGGTTCCATGTATTTTTTTTGTTTTTTGTTTTTGGCGTCATGTTTTCTCACCTATGCCCGGCCGTCCCCTGGTCGGTTGACCCCCTCCTGCTGCTCACGTAGATCGCGAGACTTGTGTTGTCATATTAGGAATGCAAATGACGAGTTCCATGTCAAATTTCATCAACGGTTTAGTTTCGGCTAGTCTGTCAGCGGATTAAAGATATAATGAATGCTATACTGGCAAGTGCTGAGAAAATAATCATATTCATATCGATTTCATGCAGGTATATCTCGATGAAAGGTCGTTAAAGTTTGCTAGGCCAGCTAGTAAGCGGCTACCCTATGCCACACCAAATGGTGTCGGCGAATTCCAACTTTCAGATAGGCGATGGACCCCGACCCTACACCTCAACATAAATATCCAAATATCAAATATGGGGTGGCAAGGGTCAAAGGAAACTCGGACTAACCAGAAGAAGATAAATATATTTTTCAGATTATTAAAACTATAAAGTATATATACTATATCTCTCACCTTATGTACAGAGTCGATGATGAATGTATGTATTAGGTTTTTCATGATGCCATAAAATTGTCGAGTGTCCGGTAATACGAAACAAAGTCTGGGTGGCAGATATACAAAGACTCATGGCGGAAATTGGATAGGTTTGCTAAATTTTGGCAAAACTAATAACATTTCCGATTCTTTAATTGGTTGTAATAAAGCTAAGACATACTTATTTATCAATTTGATAAATCCTTAATTTGAATCATTGAATTGGTTGCAATGTTATGATGTACCAGTAATATATAGAAAGTCTCCGTTGAAATTATGGCTTGTTACATTAGCTACTGATATGTGAAGATACATTGCATCTATCCAAGTATATAGATAACATAAACTCTGAACGAGAGAAACAGATTTATTCTAGACTTCAAATGTCAATCAATAAATTAATATAACAGAATTTATGTATTCTCGTATCACGTTCCCTCTATTTCATTACATGTAATTATAACCAAGAGTCTCAACAATTTTTATTAAATAATAATATTTATCACATTGGATTTACTATTAAGATTTAAGAATATTCATAGAAGTAGTATGTGTATGTGCGAGTACGACCACTCTTTTGTGGCTCCCTGTTGACCAGGAGGAGATCACTTCGTGTCGTCATTACCCACAAGTACCTATACCACATACCCATGCTTGCCTTATATGAAACATAGTGGTTTACTAATTAGGCAGATGAAATGGGTAAATTTGTCATTGAAAATATTTGGTTTTGTTGTTTTTTTTTTGTGTAAAGTATATTAATAAAAATGACGGATCACGCGAAGTCGCATCGTCTTGTCATAACGCATTATCCTCCAACCAACTACTGAGAACAATTTAGCTCGATAATATTAGCGAGTCAAAATTTTGGTGTGCCTGAAATGAAAATTCTCAAAATAAGCAACGCAAGACAGATCGAATTAAAAAAACAGTTTGACGTTTATTTATGCCACCTCAACTGTAGAATGGCCAAGGATCGTAAACAATTATTACGATAACGTTTACAACATTTCGGTAGAGTCATCATTAGTATAATCCCAACTCAGCCAGTAAATCAACGTCTGTTACTTTCAGTGTGGCTATCTGGTAGTACAGTAATTTCGTCATCAAGCGAGTCATGTTTATCGTCATAACAACTCCACACAATTTTGTTGAGCTCACATATATACACTGTGTAATTTATTGATCGTATAGTGTTCATGGATGTTCTATGTAACCCACCTTGTAATGTTGTTAAGTGATCATCGTGCGTTACTCGCTTCCTGACGATATATTTTTCATTCCCTTGTCACTTTTCTATGCACCCATTGGCAAGTTTAACATCTTACTACGAAGTCAGGGAAATTCCACAACGGGTACCAAGACGTCTCATCCTTAACTTTTCCAATAACCTTCTTGCTAAACGGCTCATAGTATTCACAGTTCTCCGGATAATCCGAGAAGTCAAATAGCTCTCACGGGCCATATATAACCGCGTACACGTTTTCTGTCTTTACTTCGTAGCAGAGACTATCCGTGTTGGTGAACAATAACTTTGTTCTGCTGCTGTATTGGTTTTGTTTTGTTTTGTATTTGGGTATTTTTTTTGGAGGGGGGGAGGGTTGGGGAGTTGTTTTGTTTTTCTTGGGGTTTTTTTTGTTTGTTGCGTTTTGGTTTTTATTTGTTTTATTTTATTTTTTTATAAACCTGTATTGAAATTCGTACATCATCAACTTAGATAACTCCAGCAAAGTAAATCGGCAATAGATGGGCTTATCGAGTTTCATCATCGTCTGCTTACCATAGATCGGAACTAAATTACCATCATATATTTTCATGCTCATAAAACACGGCGAGGCTACTAATTTATCACGTCTGATAACATCATTCACCAACTCGACGTTGACACGCTTCCATATGTTTTCCATAGTTTTATCGAGCAAACTGTTCATCAGTTTGAAGAAATCCTTTTCGAGAACCAGCTTGGCTTCTGTTCATCTAGCGGTGTTAAAATCAATGTATGTCTTATGCCAGGGTTGTTGTTTAAACTTAAGCACGTGGTGAATAAAAGTCACCTGCAAACAGTAGTGTAAAATGCCGGATCTAGCACAGCACACGACATCTTATCATAAACAGGTTCATTTTGATAAGGAGCTACCATGTTATGATGTTCCCCTTATGTGCTAGAACCAGCATTACTCTTTTTTGGACTATAGTTCTAGCACACAACATGATGACGTGAAAATACCAGTTTTAGCACACAACACGATAGCAGGTTTTATGTGGTGAAGTGAAAATAGAGGTTTGGTGCCAACCTCGTCGCTCCTGTACCCCGACTACCGCCACAAGAGATCGATGCAGGTTTCATAATTTCCAATGTCCAGTCTCAGAATGTAGATACCGCAGGCATGGTGACCTGCAAGCGAAACAGGGTCTTCAAAAACAACGTAAAAGCTCTTATTGAAGCCTGCAAAAGCCTGGAAACATTGCCAAAAATGCACTGTACTTTCCAACTCTATTGCTTATACTAGTATTTGTTTTCTTTAATTGGTTGTTAAATTAAACAACAGCGATAATGATATAATGGACGTAGCAAAGTTTGATCGTCGTAATCTTTCTAATGTGGAAACGATGGCAGTGACCGAGGATCACTGGACCAAGGTCACCGAACCCTTAAATGAGCATCTGCTGAAATACATGGACGAGATCATAGTGCTGGTGAATAACGATTTGAATTACGTACCCGACCTTATTTTTTCCGATGTACCCGATCCGGATCTGAGTGCAAATTGTCCGGAACGTCCTTTTTATGCTGCGCATCAGCGACCTGTGCAGCGTTATAATCAGCAATACTACATCTGAAATAAACTCGAACGTTTTAATTTGGCAGCACCACAACGACAGCAATTTTACATGTTGCTCAACTGCATCATACGCAACCCCCTCACCAACCAAATGAAACTCATTAAATCTGATTACGTTTTTAAGCCTATTTCTGAAAGCATGGGGTTACCCGAATACGCTGCGAAATCCAGGGCAGATTCGGGCAAAAACGTCTTAACGCTTTACGATAAAATTATTTCTGCTGCGCTGGCGTCTCAGGCGTGTAAACGTATTTTAGACGTTCACATCTTATGTGCGCAGTGTGCTTAAGATACACTCATATTCAAACCAACATGGTGTGCTTGCACATTATGACAACGTCTATGATGTGTAAACACATCACGTCAACGTCTAAGACGCAATCGTCCTCAGTGCCGCAGTGGGAATCCACGAATTAAATTTATCAGGATAACCAAACCACTTGTCGAGTGATTTTTTTATCCTTTGGTCGAAATGACTTTTTCTATCCTGTAAATTTCCTGGTTGGGTTTTTGCAGTTCCTTTTCGTAAAAAGAACCTTTGATAGGTTCTCCAGCCTCATATTTAAGCATGTAGGTGACCGGCAATGTTTTCTGAAATTTATCTACCACAAATACTTCTTCGGTCAAGTTGGGTGTGTACCCTTTTGCACACGTAATTTTTTGCCTAATGATTCTCATTCAGTCTCCTGCGTTAAATTTGTGGGATGTACAAAAATAACGCGTATGTCACTTTTATTTTAAACATCAACAAGATCATCTAATGGTTTTCCACAAATATTGCAACAAGTTAGCAAAATCCAATCGAACCTCATCAGTAAATGTCATCAGATAATTAACCATGTTAAGTGTGCTTCCCTCCGAAAGCAACGCAGTGATAAATTGATTAATGCAATCAGGACCGCGATACAACACCACTGGTTTAAAATATTTTTGATTAACGTGGACGACATTGTAAGCATAACCACAGGGAATGTGCTTCTGGTACTTTCTGGTGTATGATTTACCAGGATCGTTTTCTGCGCCTGCTATCAGTGTCAACAGCGACTCAAAAGCAGATGTCCTTTCGAAATGTTTAAATGACAACAAATGCTCGTTTTTATCCCTCTAAGTCATCTCTGACCATATGCTTTGCGTGCAATCATTTGTTGTGATCGTTAAGTTTTTGTACACTATTGTAGCCATGTAAACAATGTCGGCAGTAATGTTTTCTCCATTGTGGTTATAGCAGGGGTCTCAAACTCAAACCACCCTGAGGGCCGCATGAGGGCATTTTTGATAGCCCAAGGGACCCACCACCTTTGTTGTATCTCATGACACCTTGTGACACCAACCATTTTGCGGGCCACGGGATACGGCTTAATGGGCCTCATGCAGGCCGCATGTTTGAGACCCCTGGGTTATAGTATTGTCAGCTCATCAACCCAGAAAAGTTTTTGATCCCACAGTAGTGTCATTGGTCCAGGGTGCTAGCACCCCGATCCTGTCCAATAGCCATGGTGGCATTTGCAAACGCTGCTCGCGTTTCTGATGGATACACGATAACTGGTGATTTTCGCATTGTGGTTTGTGAGACTAATATCAGCACCAGCAACAGCATCAGCAAGAAATACCGGATCAACATTTGGCACTAGGATGTTTTCGGTTTCTATGAATGCGCGGGAGACAGCGGCGCCAGTGGCTCGGTCTTTGAACCACCACATGTTGGTGGCAGTACTACGAAAAAAAAAAATCATCCCTGAACATCACTAGATGTATGATCATACTGATCATAGGGAGTTCGTTGATTTCCTCCACGACTTGGTTGTTGAGCTTGTACATCGAGGATTTAAAGAGACTCCAATCATTGTTGACCAACGTGATCTCGTCATTGGGTGCAACAATTTGCTGGAGGTACCATTAATGTCTTAAGTTTACCACGGATATCACTTAAACCCTCATCCGGCAACAAATAAATATCTTCGTCTCGGGTTTCAATATCCCGCAGACCCTGTTTGTTCATTCTTGAGAATCCCGGATGAGGTATTCGATGTATTCGTTTTCCATGGTGGATTCATCAATGGTGTCCTTGTGAATATATTTGAAATAATCTGGAGTGTTCTGTGATATCAGTGATATACTGTGTGATAACATAAAAAAGTACTCGTGTTAATCCAGTTCCGATCACCAGTTCAGTCTAGGTCTAGCTAACGCATTGGCATTGGCCAGCTGGCTGACTGACTCCAGGACACGCATGATTTCTTGACAACTTTGAGACAGTATTCACTTTTCAGTAGCGGTCATTACACGCTGAGCTGGAACTGAAGGGCTGTTTCCACAATTGCAGATTTTATTTCGGTGGCTGATGGGGCTGGTTTGCCTTTAATCAGGTCTGCGATCTTATCCACCACTGCTTTTCCAGCTGGTGATGCCTCAGCAGTCGCTGCTGATTTTGATGCTTTCAACGCGATCGGCGCCACTTTTTTCTGGTTAATCTTGGCGGCACCGATGTGACTTTGGAAAACAATGTCTACAAAAACACCCCTTCTGTGATTTTCTCTTTGGATTTTTCTTTGTCTCAATACACTACATTACACTTTTTACACTTGTCTGCGGTGTGCTTGCATACTGAATATGCACTTGCTTGGACAAATTAAATTTGTCTCAGATAAAGATAAAGCATGACTAAAACCATGACTCGCTCGTTATTAAAATTCACAGGTTGTCTGGATTAATCTGTGATCGACATGGTCAAAGCGGGATACTGCGAGAATTATTGACCGGATAATGAATCAGAGGAGAAGGTTGTATGGTCATTAAAGCACCTGGTAGTTTATTCGGAGAAAAAATATAAATCACGTTACTAGAACCACCACGGGTATCGTAAGATCCTTCGGCGATCGATCAGTGGATGAGTAAACTGTTGATGTTGCCGATGTCCATGGGAGCATCTCCCTCTGTGACGGCATCGGAAACCATTTGACGTTGCATAAAACAAAGAAACGACCCGATCGTGTTGTCGACGTCGCAGTCCACATGGTATGATATTAACATGTACAACATTGACAAATGCTCAATCTGAATTCCATAAAAATCTATAAATGGCATACTTTCAACTTTGAACTTGTACTCTGGTAATTTAAACTGCTAAAGCAAAGTTCACAGAATAAAACCAGTAAAACTTTCTTTTTTCTCTCAACATTTCACATCTTGACAATTTTAAGGGATTCATCATTTCTAAATTCAAAGTAAGTTCTTTTAAAAGTTGCAATTTTGTTTTCAGGAAATCCTTTCATGCATGGTAATGCCTTAACTCGCAGAGGTAGATACCTGTAAAAAAAAAATAAGAAAAGAACTGATGAGCACTATTAAAAATTGGAACTACGGTATATGAGAAAACTCCTAATATACACATACTTTAATCCTGAACATAATCAGACAGTGCTCTGTAATGGTTACCAGTATTATAACTGTTTCATGTCATGATACCGAAATGAGACTCCACATTTTGGCGGAAGTGAACGAGATCCTAAAATATAAGTCAAATAACTACTCTCCACTGTAATTTATCTACATGTTACATAACATCTAAATGTACAAGCTGCATGGCTTTCAAGACTACCTGCTTTTGAATGAAGCTCTGTCAACACCTTTTTATTAACATGAATCCCCTCTCCAACTGGATTGGTACTGCAATCAGAGTAACACCATACAGGCTTTTTGTCAAGATACATACACACACCAATCTTTTATTGTAGAATTTTTAACAGGAAATCCTTCAGAAGAAAACACAGTGACAAGTGCATATACAGTTGAATCTGACCAGACTTTGTATTTAATTCCTTTCAAATAAACAAATTGATAGCACACCGATATTAATTTTATGCTGAAAGGTTTGCACTCACGTTTTTAGCTGTACTGGCTTGTGAGCATGATAACAAATAAGTATCAATGGATTTTATTCAAACCCAGTTTGATATAATATATAATACAATACCTTGAATAATGCCATTTAAATGACTTAAATGTTTTTCCCAAACAGAAATTTTCATTAGTCAGCAATAATAAAATGAATAAAAGTACAGTAAAAATGGTCTTGTCTTGGATTCCTAGAATTTCTTTTCAACTAACAGAGCATCAGTCCTTTCAAGAGACCTGTTTTTCACAAGATTTATATCTCTATAGGTCATAGAGCAGAAAAGTGTATGCAGTGACCTTTCATCCATCATCTGGTGTCCATTTCTACAAGTTTGTTGTCTCTACTCTTCCATGACTATTGGGAGGATTGCCATGAAACATTACAAACCTATTTTTCCAAGGTCTAGTTGGTCCTAAATGAAATGATACTCCTTCTATATCAAATATGGCCATGGCATCCATTGTAAAAACTTACTGCTACTTCTCCTAATCAGACGCTGCAATTGTTATGGGATTGTAACTAAAGACTTCTGATGTCTAGTTGGTTCTAGGTGAAAATGATGATGATCGGACATCTAAAATGGCAGTCACAGTGGCCAACTGGAAAATTGTTTTATTGTTACGTCAACTGAACAGATGTTTGTATGGACACGGGTTTTCTTTACTGAAAGACTTTTAATGATGTCGTGTTGTTCTTACTCGGACAACCAATATGGTGGCCATCTTGAAAATCTTGTTATCACTACTCTTCCTGGATGGATGGTCATTGACTTGGTATTTTCACTAGATGTCTTCTTACAATATTTAGTTGGTCCTAAATCAAAATGGTGCCTATATCCGACGTCAAATATTGCAGTACTCTTGATCTGATGGTCATTGAAAGAGATCTTATGATGTCTAGTTGGTCTTAAATTATAATGGTGAAAATCTGACATCAAATATGACTTCTGCACTGGTTATTTTGAAAATCTTGTTAATGCTATGTCTCCATAACAGTTCTATTGACATGGTGTTTTGAGTAAAAGACTTCTTATGATGTTTAGTTGGTTCCAAGCTGACATCCAATATGGCCACCATGAAAACTTGTTAACACTTCTTTGGATGGCCCTATGGACAAGGGGTTTTCACTTTATGCTACTCCCAAATGAAATGGTGCTAGTCAGACAAACAACTTGAAAATCTTGTTACTATTCTTGAACAGATTTCACTAAGAGACATTTTATGATGTATAGTTGATGCTAAATGACAACAATACCCCTCAGACATCCAGCATGGCTTCCATAGCAGACACATTGTCTTCTCAAGGTTGTACAATCACAGGATTTGTGCTATTTGTTCTTCAAAAATCCAACCAAAAAGATGAACCAAAAGCGTGAAAATCATGCATGATATTTTCAAGACCTAATTTCTACTTTAAATAAATGATATTTTCAGACAGATCACTCCTTTTTTAAGTCATGGGGACTTTTCACCCTTACATTTTCAGTGTTAGAATAAATCCTGCTGGGGACACCTTGAAAATCTTGCTATTTCTCCTCTATTTTTGTACTTTATTGAATTTATGAACACTGTAACTTGTACATATACTATTTAATTTTGACCAGACTTTATATTTATTTGCATGCCAATGAGCAATGTGATAGCACAGTGACATTGATTTTAAGTTCAATGGTCATGACTTAGTATTTTAGTTGTACTGGTTTGCAAGCATAACATAGAGAAGTATGAACGAATCTTTATCATTTACCTCAGTTTGTGGATATATCTATAGAATACGTTGAATGATACCACTTTAATACCAACTATTTCCAAGAAATATTGTATCTTCTGAACATATTAACTCAGACATAAGGGAATAATATTTCTTATCAAATTTTGCACGTTGGAGTTTCTTGAGAATATCAGAGATGGTTTCATTTTTCAGCAGTAAAAAAGAAGAACCCTTGTGATACACACAACCATCACTGAGGGTTTTGAGAGTTATCAATAGTGTTTTTGTGTGATACGGAAGATTTGGTTATTATACTTTCCTAGATTGCATTCATGTTCTGTCTTTTGATTGACATCATATTTTTCTCAGTTAAGAATATATTCCATTAATTCTCTTTGTTACCTCGTACTCTTTAGAAAGAAGAATTAAGGCTTTTAAATATGGTTACAAGATTGTGTTAAATTTCTTATAAAATGAAACTTTGTATACTATTTTTCTCTCATTGCCTGCATTTTTCTCTCAGCGGAAACAGATTTAAGTGTTCGTCAAGGACTTTGATTGTGAAGGAAGAGGTAGCAGAGACAGTAAAGGTAGCCATAGTAATGTAGGGAATGTCGCTTTTGACATGAAGACAGACAAGACAAGAGTTTTTATACTTTTTTCAGGACACGTTTATTGCAAGTTAAAATGGAACAACACGAAAGACAAAAATACATAAAAGCCAAATGGTTAAGCACATGAATAAAATACATATCAAAACCTTCAAAACGATTAAAGTGGAATTTAAACAAGTCGCTGTACGATATTTATCGTGACCAAAATGTGATGTCCTAGGGACAGTGTGTAATGTTCTTAGTGTCTCTACATTGGGCACAGTCACAGAGGGGTCCTCCCGGAATGGTCTTTCGGGGATGTCGATGACAGTCCTGTCCTGAAGGGAGTGGCTTTCCTCATTGACGGTTTTTTTTCTGACACTGTCACTAACACAGGTTGAAAAGTTACTTTTTCACTGAACGTTTGAAGTCAGGATTACAAATCTTGGGCATAGTGTGCCACTTCTTTGGTCCAAGCCTCTAAGTCCAAACTTTTCCAGTCACGTACATCTTTCCAGTGAGTGTGTAAGTCACAAGCTACACACACATCGTCGTACACATCTTCAGTACCTAAAAGTTGACGAATCTTGTTTTCCCGCAGAGGTCGAGAAGTATCAAGATGAAAGCGCAAGGCTTTTAACAGACTGAGTCTCTCGTGTGCATTTAAAGGGGCCACTTTCATGCTTTTTGGAGTGGTAGGTACTGTATTTTAAGGAGTCCACAAGGAATCGGCTGGTAAACGAAATCCCAGAAAGCAAGTCACTAAGACACACACCACACGTCGACCCGAATTCAATGGATACAGTTCTCGTAAAATGCGATGGCAATCATCCACCGTTTGAATATTGTCATTGATTTCCTTCCACGGAATCTGTTGTATCACGAATGATAAAGGTCGTGGCATGGTAGCCCGTTTTTATACCCTCTTTTGTCGGAAGCAATAAGTGTAGTTTCTGCGGAGAGATGATCGTACTCCAGTGGCGAAACTATATGGTTTAGTCACTAACATGCAGATCACACACCATTCAGAAGTTTCCTCTTGAACTATGTTTACGTTGTGTACATGATTTTGGTAATCCTCTAACTCTTCTTCTGGAATTCGTTGCAGTATGTCTACCTTTTAGTAAAAAAAATCACTAACAACAATCCAATCCTTATCGTCCGGGAGTAGTTTATCAATGTCTGACCACGTGAACATTTTCAACTGAATCAATCCTCTTATAGCATTTAGGTACCAGTGGTTCAAACATCGGTGACGTAACGGATGCAATTGTTCTTTGCGTTTCTCTTGTATTTTGACCAACTCTCGGTATATGAGTTCTCTCAACTCAACAGGCAAGCCACGAATGTTCTCTTGTAAAGTATCCATCCAGAGATTACTTGGGTCCCACTAAAGGTAGGTAGTGACAATCCGGAGACCATCGAGCATGTTCCAGGTAAGAGGAATCTTTCTGCTACCACTCGTGAAGTGACACATCGCAACTGAAGCACTTGACTTTATCCCCTTCGCCCATTTAGATAAATCCGGCTCTAGCTAATTCTTCGGGGGTAGGTCCTCCCAGATAATTTGGCCATTTTTCTCGGAAGGTTTGGAATCAACTTTCAAAGTAGCAGTATTCAGGCAAACGCACAGGGAACGAATATTCGTCTTTGACAGGTTCATTTCGATGAGGGTACGGTGAAATCCGCAGGAGTTTACTCAGTTTTGGATGACATCCGTAGGGTGGTAGACGCATGGTTTCATAATGATGACATCCACCATGAAAACCAGTAAAGTGAAAAGATGTACGATGACGAGTGGCATCGCTTTCGCATTCGTCAGGTTTGACACGCACTGCATCACTTTCCATGGTAGGTATGGTAGTAGTAGTAGTAGTCATAGTTAAGTTCCCATGATGTGGTACTGAATCGGTGAGGTCACAGCGTACGGCATCCCTGCCATCGCAAGGCACAGCATCGCACTCTACTTGAGAATCACAGAACTTGAATAGTGTGGTCTGTTTGTGAGCATTCATTTTTCTCGCTTGGTGTTGGTAGTTACAAATGAACTATCGGTCTTGGACGTTGTCCCTTTTTATATGCTGGCCAATATCAATGTGACATTACGATAAAGTGACGTGGTTGGGAAGCTTCTGGTACACAATTTGATAGACTTTTTCCAAGTGTCGACTGACGATTTGGTGTGTGGGTAAACGTACGATCTTGTGCGGATCGTTGGAGGTCACTCTAAAATCTCGATCCTGTCCAGACTGCAAGGCTTCTTTCAGCACGACAAAGTTCACCACTTGACTGGTGCGATAATTGAGAGTCAATCCTTTCACTTTACACTCCGTGTGTACTTCTCCTTGTTTGTCTCGGTATTCGTAACCGTAATTTTTGGGACCGCCATTATCAAAACTTAGAATCTTGTCGTTGGGGTGCTCGTCCGTCCAGGCTCCTAAACGGTCTCCTTTGATGTCAGGATGACGTTGACCCAAGCGATCGATGTAGATGCAACTGTCCGTGTCAAAGTACAGTACACGATCTCCTAACAGTTCTAAATCGTCGTACAGTTTTAAGCGAGCATGGGCTGTCACGTAAGCCGCAGTGATGACATTTCCAAATTCGTCGGCTTCTACAAAGTCCTGTTCTTCTTCGTAACTGACTAAGATCAAGTCCTCACGAAGGACGTCTAGGTGTTTCACGTATTTGGTTTTGTCGTGAATCATCTGGAAGTAGCGGGAAGGTTCGGACAAATACTCCGTCTTGGGTAAACACGGTCGTTGTGCCATTTTGCCCCACAAACAATTCAACATCACTTTGGCAAACGATCGCATTCCTTCGTTTTTCTCGATGTGGTCTAAAGTGATGACTTCCTGCTCACAGTATTTCTCTTTAAATTTCTTTTGGTCTTCGGGAGTGTAGCACCAGGACGGATAGCCGCTGGCTTCTTGTTTCAGTTTCAAAAAGGCATTCACGTAGTCTGCGAAAATGCCTTTCTGAATCTCGTCACCCTTGTGGAATTTTTCTATCTTGAGAAAGTGGTAAATTTCGTACACTTCTAACAGTTGGTATCCCAAGTCCAGAGCTTTAAACAATTCAGCGCTGACCCACGTTCCCGTCAAGGAGCGTTCTTCCTGGGTGTGCTGACAAGGTTGGTCTTGGTTGCACGTTTCGGCATAAGTACGGCACAAGGGAAACATCAGTTTTCTTTGGCAATGGAGAGGCAAAACGGGATGGTACAAGTACGTGGGAGGCAAGACTTTGCACTTGATCAATCCTTCGTATTGTCGAATGTTGTTCAGGTCGATGTGTTCCGTCAGCAATTGTGGGTGCCCTGTGGGAAAATGATTATATTTGCACACTTATGGATACAGCCAACACACGTCCAAATATTGATTTCCTCTCCTTTCTCCTTGTCGGCTTGGTACAGCAAACAGGTGGCATTCGTCCGTCCTCCGTACAAACTGTCTCGTGGGTTCAGTGGGTCCACCAACTTGTAACTTTCCACGATGTGTTTAAACTCAGGATCGGTTTTCAATCGGTGGTCGTACTCGTGTTCCCACGTTTCCACCACTTGGTATCCTTGCTCTTCTAACTTCAAGCGCCGCTAGTAAGTGGCCTGGTACAAGCCTTCCATGGTACGTTGTAAAAATTGATTTTTTGTGTCACGTTGAGGGTAACAGATGGGACATCCGTAAAATAAGCACCCATTAAACTCGTACACGATCTGAGGGTTTTCTAAGTCCCAGCCATCCACTGAATACCTTCCGATGGTCTTTTCGCCTCCTCCGTTGCGAGTGTTTTGGATCCATTTGTCTTCCTTGTCGCACAAGTAATGTAAGCAGCGTAGAGCTTTGACCGAGTATTAACTTTTGACAAAGTTGGTCGTTTGAGGACTGATGACAGCTAGGATGTTTTCGGGCATGAATCGTTGGCGGTACATTAAGGAACACGCTTTGGCAATGGTGCAGGCCTCTTTCAAAGGATCGATCCCTCCGTGCTCAATGAACAGTTCTCGAAATTTTCCACATCAACGCCGTAAAATGTCCACGTCGGAACGACAATATTTTAACATTTCTTCCTGAAAGTCGAAGGGTTCCGAGTTGTGAGTCTGGTACCAAGCGTAGAAAGCTTCTCGTTGTTCGGTGCGCATGTTGTGAGGGTCGTAGTAGTGAGCCTCAGGCAAATGAGGCAGAACTGTGTGTTGATTGGCTTCGGTATTGAAAAAGTGCGGAAAATAGCCTTTGGACATTTCTGTCATTCCAAATCCCTTAGGCATTCGACTCAAAGGCATGGCCAAGTAACTCATTGAATCTTTAAACTGCACTTGGCCCACTTGCCTGGAAATGATTTTGGCTCCGTTCAAAGTCACTTTAGGATGTTCGGTACTTTGTTCCGTATAGTATCTGAGAAGAAATTGCCCATCGTATCCCGAGAAATTGTGAGCCATCACTGTGGCATAGCGATGACAATCTCTGTAATGTTCAATGTCCTCTTGAGTCCACGTCTCGTCGATGGGGTCTAAGATCCATTGGGCGAAATCGGCAAGCGTGTTCGGTCCCCGAAAGATTTTTGTCACGTCCTCCAGGAACCTTGCTACAGTGGAGGGCAATGACTACAGATAGGCTCTTGGATGCACTTCTCGCACGCTCAATGAGCCACGCAGAAATTAGGAATGTGAATGCCAGTCTCTTGCATGCATTCGAAATCAAAAAAGATGAAATTGCCTTTCTTCTGGTCATCTTCCTCTTGATATTTGGAATGGTATTTTTGAATGTAGCATTGGTGTTGGTGTTCCAAGTCCACGATTTGGCGACAAATGTGACATTGCTTCTTTCCTGAGCATACGTGCTCCTTGGTACTGTTGGTACGTATGCCTTGTCCACAAGTAGGACACAATCTCAGGAGTTGACAAGTACTTTTCCTCTGTGAACCTTGCGTCTTCAAATGTTGTTGGTAACAGGTAGGGCTAACAAAAGAACGCTGACAAGCAGGGCAATGAACTCGTGGTTGTCCTTCGTCAAGACAGGGTTTAGAGGCCAAACATCCCTCACATTTCGATCCACAATGCTTGTGTTGCTCTCGATTGTTATAGCCATAGTCACATTTCTCACAGTAATAACTGTATCCCAGGAATCCGGTGATACTGGTAATGGCATTGAAATGTTCATCGTGATGATAGACGTGAATGTATTTTCCGTCTTTGAAATTTTTGCCTCGAAACAACAGAGGTCCACGCACTTCTTGAGGGTGCACTTTCAAGGTGTAGCGTGGAGCCAAGACGTCTTGCAATTTTTGCATTTCAGGAATGCCGCAGGGTGTGTCTTTGGATGGCCCCGCTTGCTGTAACAGGAGTTCTACTTCTCTTCGTTGTTTGGCTAGGTCCAATTGTCGAATAGTTTTCCATGCTCTTTTATATTCTACCGTGTCGTTCTTGGCGGCATACGTTCGTCCCACCACGATGGCACGGGCTAAACACATCTGGTCTTGAGGGTTGTTAATTTGAACGATGCTGTGCTTGACGCTGCGAAGCTCGTCCACCAATAACACTTTTCTGCGTTGTCCGGTCCCTTGTGGAAGAGAAACGTGGGTCATGAACAGTGTTGCTTTTCCATCGGTGATGTGGAACTTGTCGTTGGATTGTTGCACGTGTTGAATTTTGTCGATGACTTTGGAAGGTGTCAGTTCTGCTGGGCTGCTAAACTCGATCCAAACGGGGGATTTCAAACTGTCGTGATGAATGGAAAGTCTCAAGCGATCGTTTTCTTTGGCTTCACATTGCTGTTTCAGTGTAGTTAAATAAGAATCACACACATCGGTGATGAACCCCTCTGCTTTCTCCAACGGTACGTCGGACTTGAAATCTTTAAACTTCACCGTGTACGTGTAGGCCGTGGTTTTAAATTTTCTAGAGGAGCGTTTGTCCGTCTCTCGAATGTGGTAGTACTTTTCAGGGTTTACTGGTGGTGAACTTTGGTTTGATGTAGACTCTCTGGGCCTGGATTCTGGTTCTCTCATCTCATCTTCAAAATTGCTGTCATGAATTTGAGCCAAGACTTCAGCTACTGTGCGAGGCGATAAATCACGTTTCTGCCTCTTACTTTCTTCTCCTTTCTTCACGAAATGATGCGATCGTTTCATCTTGACTGCAAAATGTCAAATGACTACATTTGAAACGCAATGGACACCTTTATATCCATATCAGACCAGTGTATATATAAAGGGCTAGTGTCTTCCCTCTCAGTATTCATTTCACTCTCAAGCTGACCAGCATGATGGAAAAGCCCACACAGATCGATCTTCTGATCAGAGCTTTGCGAGGTGTCATACGAAAATTTTCTTCAGACAAGCCGATGGACTACTCCCCCTCCTTTCGAGATAAAAGTCAAAGATACTCGCTATATCTGTCAGAAGAAAGGGCACTGGGCTACAAAATGTCCAGACCGTCAAAAAAGCAAGACCAGTGTCAAAAGAGACAAAAGTCAGGATACCTGTTATTATTGTCAAGAGAAAGGACATTGGTCTTCAGACTGCCCTAAGAAACAACATGATCAAGAGGAAGAGAAGGGTTCAGAACAGGAAGAAGAGGTGCCCTCGGGAAAGGAAGAACCCCGACACGTCCAGAAAGAGATGAAAAGAAGACAAGAAAAAAGTGAGGAAGAAGAGGAGGAAAAACCTGTGAAAGTGAAGAAATTCAAAAAACACAGAGAGTGAACAAGGACACAGAAGACGTCTATGAACTTTTTAAAGTGTTGTGTTGTGTTGTGAATTGGATTGTAAAGTTTGTACCAGAATAGACCAGACAGAAAAACGTAAGTGTCTCTTGGTTTTCATGTTTTAGAATAAGGGCCTACACTCATGCACTCGCACGCGTATATCGTGGGGCCAAAAAATGGATTTTGAGTTTTCATTGATTTTGGCAAAATGAATACTAACTCTTTTCGACAGAGGTGGGTGGCCCTGAAAAGGACCGTTGGGTGTTTGTGTTTTTTAAAAATCAAACTCAGGAACGAGAAGCAATCAGCTTTAACTGTCTTAAGCCTTTTCCACGGCCAAGGCCTACTTTTGGACCTGCTTCCATCGATGATTTGGTAGAAATCACTAGGGTGGGTATCTCAGGTGTAGTAACAGGATTAGATTGTTGGCTCGGGAAGGTCTTTTTCTCTTGGGTCGTAATAAAGAAGTCTGATACATTTGTTTCAGACTCCTTTTACTCTGCCAAAATGTGTAAGAGTACCGTCACCGTTTGAGTTTCACTGTTCTCATTCTCTCCTAGACCTTGTTTCTTCTCTGCTGCTACTTCTTCTTCCTGTCGTTTCCTTCTTGCCTCTTCTTCTTCTCGCTCTTGCTGTTGAAGGAGAAAAGCTTGTTCTGCTTCTTTCTGCTGCTGTAAAAATTTCTCTAATTCTTCTTTCTGTCTCTGTTTAAAATCCTCGATGTGTGGTAAAGAAGGAGATGGTGGCGAAGGTGCTGGTACCAGAACAAATTCTGGTGAAGAAGAGAGAAAATCCACTAAATCCCAATTAAAATCGACTTCGTCAGGAAGTAGGTCTGTATTGACTTTGGTAGCCGCTGCTATACCATTACTTCTCGTCGCCACGGCCGGTGCACCCCAATTCATCGTCTTCTTAGTTTCCATTATTGGTGTGGTCCCTCTCAGACTCATCAACATTGAAGTGACCCCCTAGTTCCGAAAAGTAAAGAGCTTTTATGTGGTTTTTCTTTTTTTCCAGTGTGTGTGCTATTTGTATTTAATTTATGAATTTCGTTTTTAGAATTTTGAATTAGGGTTTATACACCATTATATCCCTAGTGTGAAATACTCCTTAACCCAGGCTGGTTTTGGAGTTTATTTATTAAAGTGATCTTTGTCAGAGATCGGTATTGTCCTGTGTAGTGCTATATGTTTGTGCTATATGTTTTGTACGTTAATTTGTATACTTGTTAGGACTGGCTGAAAGATCAAATTCTTATAGTTGTTATTTATTTTAAAAGTTTTAGAGGATTTAATGTGTGCTATAATAAGGAGTTAAGAGGTACTTGAGAGAGAGAGAGAGAGAGAGAGAGAGAGAGAGAGAGAGAGAGAGAATAAAATTAAAGTATTGATGTGGTGTGTGCAGTATTTGTGTTTTCGTAATGTTCTTTACTTAGCTTCCCTTTTACTGGGAGATCCAGTAGGAGCCGTACTACCTCACGTTAGTCTCGTAGCATAGGTCTCGTACCATACGGATCTCCCCTTAAGGTAAGCTATTTCTCTGTCTATATGAATTGTTCTGTATTTGTGAGTGGGAAAACAAAATCCTCACAGGTATGTCTGTTTCCAATAATGGTTTACTTCTAAAGTCCAAATGGTTAACTATTAAGATCCAATTTGTTTTTCATAATCGTATTGATATACTCGACTACTTCATTGTAAATTTCTTTATCGTTAACATTATTTGTATATAATAGCTGATTAATATGAAATTTGCCATATTTGTTGCTAAGTTTATTTTCTAGAATCTGTCTCTCTGATTTCATTTTGTTACAGTACAGTACTAAATGTTTTTTTTTTTATAGTCTATATATTTATCACATGATCTGCATTTTGGTAAATAGGCTATCAAATCCCTGTTAAATGCCCTTTTCCCAGTCAGCCATTGGTCATGCAAGTATAGGAAGAGCCTGCTTTGAATAGAGGCCGATCCTATACCTGCCCAGTTCTTCCAAATGGCCGACCAGTCAAATTGAGGATGGCGATATTCAATTTCATGTTTACTTGGTGTTGGGTTTATAACGAACTTGATAAAAGCAAAAAATTTGTCAGATTCAGAAAGAGCAATGAGTAAATGGGTTAAGACCTTTTTAAAAACAAATAATGTAATAGATACATACAGGTGGATAAATAAAGATGCCAAAATCTATACATATATCTACGATAAAACCAAAGGCAGCAGATTAGACACCTTTTATATCTCAGAAAATCATATTTCAACAGTACAAAACTGTAAGATACTTGAGGATTCTTTGGCAGACCACAAACCCGTGCTTTTGGAAATAAAGACAGTAAACAGAGTTAAATGGGGATTAGGGATATGGAAGTTAAACAATACTCACCTACTAGATGCAGATTATGTCGAGACTATAAAAATACACTTGAATAGATTTAAAGAAGGAAAACTAGGGGACATAATTAATGATTCGGAAGTGCTGAAAAAAGAAATTAAACGATTAACTAAGTACCATAGCAAAACAAAGAGTATACAAAAACATTGGCTTCATAAAACATATATAGAAATACAAAAGAAGGAAAGGCCACTTTTAGAAGAGGATGATAAAATTATAAAACAATGGGAAAGAATGGAAAAAGATAAAACAGAAGGATGTAAAATAAGGGTGGGGAAATTTGGAAATTTATATAAAAAAGGGAGGGAACTATATAGAAGGCTAGAGATTAAAAGGGGGGAGCATAAGAAAATTGAAGAGATGAGAATAGCAAATATGATTTATAATGACAAAATGAATATTTTAAGCAATATACAGCAATACTATGCAAACATTTTTAAATCACAAAATATAAATAGGGACATAGTTCTCAAATACGTTCAAGAGACGAATTATAACCAAATTTTGCCGAACCAAAGGGAAAACTGCGATGCTTTTATCACTGCTGAAGAAATTATAAATGCAATAAATGATCTAAAAAAAAAGGAACATCACCAGGCTCTGATGGGTCAACATCTGATTTCTACATTAATTTTAAAAGGGAAATAGTAGATATATTAGAATCACTGCATAATAATATTCTACTCTATGGAGAGATGCCTAAAACCCTAAGAGAAGGTATTATTATGCTTATTTTTAAAGGAGAAGAGGATAGAATAGATATCAAAAACTGGAGACCTATTACGTTATTGAACACCGACTATAAAATCTTAAGTAAGATAATCACTAATAGAATAAGAAAATGTTTAAGTAATATAATAGATTTGAACCAAAGCTGTGGAGGAGTAGGGAGGAAAATTTTAAATAATACGCTCTCGATTGAGGCAATCATAGAACTTTTAAAAAATAAAAATGAAAGAGGAGTTATGTACCTATTCGACCAAGAAAAGGCCTTCGATAAAATTGAACATGACTTTATTTTTACAGTTTTAAAAAAATGCGGGTTGGGAACAATATTTTAAATTGGGTTAACGCAATGTACAAAAACATCACTTCCAAAAAAACAATTAATGGAGCTCTCTCAAACGAATTTACTTTACACCGCTCAGTCAGGCAGGGCTGCCCCCTGTCCATGATTTTATATGTTATTGCAATTGAAGCCCTGAATATAAATATTAAAAATAACAACCACATTCAAGGGATTAAAATACCTAATATGAAGGAGAAATTAAAAACTACACTTCATGCAGACGATTGCACAAACTTTACCAGAGACGAATTCTCTTTTAAAAACTTACAAGACGAATTCACTAAATTTGGAAAGGCCTCTGGCTCAGTAATTAATCATGATAAGACAGAAATTTTATTAATAGGTAACTGGAGGGGAAATCACCCTGGTCTCCCCCCAAATCTGATCAAAACTCAAGTCAAAGCACTAGGAATTTTCTTCGGGCCAAACTCTACTCACAAAAACTATCGTGAGCTGAACAAGAAATTAGATGCACAGATTGAAACTTGGAAGCATATAGAGATTAACCTAATAGACCGTGTACAGGTCGCTAAAACCTACATGTATAGCAATTTGAACTATATCATGAACACAACTCACCTTACGGAAGCCATGATTGGCAACCTAAAAAGGAAAATTACGATCTTTATTTGGGGGAATAGAATGCACTATCTGAAGAAAAGGTTTATATGCAGACCTAAGACAAAGGGGGGATTAGACCTCCCTAATCTAAGCATAAAACAGAAAGCGACTATTTTAAACAGAATAAAAAGCTTAAATGGTGAACGCAAGTACCCTTGGGAAGCCATTAGTATATACTTATATGGCTACTTATGTAATTTTAATAAAGAAATATATAAAAATAACAATCTAACTAAACTGCTAGTACCACCAGGATCATATAGAAGAATTAAAGACTTAATTTATAAGTATAGAAACAATAGCATATTATGGGCTAAAGACAAAGATATTTATAAAGTTTTAACAGATACAGTTACGCATGACCAGCAAGAAATCGAACTCCGGAACCCAGGATTGAACTGGGAAATGATCTGGAGCAAATGGGCAAGTCTAAAAACACCTGCCGTACAAAGTAGAATATATTCCTACTTACATGATAAATGGATGACTGGTGAAGCTGCTTACATTAGGCATTTAACGACCAGTCTGCCCAAGTGTAGGCTATGTAACAGAAATATCGACTCAAAAAAGCATCTAATTTTAGACTGCCCAAAAACCAATAAAGAGAGGGAAGAAATTAAAAGTGAAATTATAAAGAAACATGGGAAATTCGAAAATTCACACTTACTCTACATGAATGAAATAAATGACAATAAAATTTATAATAAAATAATATGTTTCATTAACAATATTATGAAAACAGTACGTGAATATAAATAAGGATGTTTGTACATCCCTCATAGATAATCCACCTGTGAGATCGACCATAGGTACAAAAAAGAGGGGGGACAAAGGGGCGGCGCCAAAGCTACGAGACTAACGTGGGGTAGTACGGGCCGCTTCAGATCTCCCCCCAAACACACACATCCATATCTACTCTACACTCTCTCTACTTTAACTATCTTTCCTCAAACACACACTAAAACCAGAAAGGGTCCAAAACCGGGAAGTCAGTATCGATCTTAGATCACAACTGATTTCCCAAGTGAAGGATCCACTAAAGGTAAATAATAACTACGGAGAAATTTGACCTATCTAGCCAGCCCTCACAAAAACACAAATACTAGCGTACAGAACAAATAGCAAATACACATAACACACACAGGGCACCATAGATCCTTGTCAAGGATCACCAAAAAATTAAATAGACTCCAAAGCCAGCAAGGGAGAAGGAGCCTTTGTATCTACACACTAGAATAAGGACTGTGTTTAATCCCTAGACAAAATTTACAAAACTGAAATTTATAAAATGAACACATATAGCACATACACTTTGGAAAAAACAAATAAACATAAAAACCCTTTAACTTTTGGCACTAGGGGGTTCCTCAGATGATGCTAATCCTGAGAGGGACCACACCAATAACTTTACTTGGTGTTTTAAGTTCATTTAAAATTGTATAAGTGTCATTTTCTTTAGTCCATAATCTAGGATTATTTCTATATGTATATAATAGTTCTCTAATTCTCCTATAAGATCCCGGAGGCTCTAGTAATTTGGTTAGTTTATTAATTTTTTTTATAAATTTCATTATTAAATTTACAAATATAGCCAAATAGGTAGATATATATTGCTTCCCATGGATGTTTGGGAGAGTGATTTAAAATTTTAAATCTATCCAATATAAATGTTTTTTGTTTTAAACTCAGGTTTGGCAGAGCCAGTCCCCCTCTATCTTTCGTTCTACATATGTAATTTTTCTTTAAATAGTGGATTTTATTATTCCAAATGAAGCTCAATATTCTTCTTTCAGTATTTCCAATCATTGCTTCTGTAAGGTGTGTCGAATTCATTACATAATTCAATTGGCTATACATGTAGGTTTTAGCTACCTGTATGCGGTCTATTAGATTCAGCTTTGAATGAGCCCAAATTTCAATTTGCGCGTTAATCTTGATTACTAACTCACGAAAGTTCAGGTGAGTAGAGTTTTCTCCAAAATGTATTCCTGATGCTTTTACATGAACTTTAATCAGATTTGGGGGGAAGGCCGGGGTGGTTTCCCCTCCAGTTTCCTATCAACAAAATTTCTGTTTTATCATGATTTATAGTTGAACCAGAGGCCTTGCCAAATTGTTGATATTCATGTTGTAAATGTTTAAAGGAATGTTCGTCTCTGGTGAAGTTAGTGCAGTCGTCTGCATGTAGAATAGTTTTGAAATCATAGTCCAAATTCGGTATTTTAATTCCTTGAATATTGGTATTTTGGTTGATATTTATTTTCAAGGATTCAATTGCTATCACATATAATAGCATAGATAAGGGACAACCCTGCCTATCTGATCTTTTATCATAATTTCTTCTGTTAAGGCTCCATTTATACATATTTTTGAAGTGATATTGTTATACATTGCTTTTATCCAGTTTATAATATTTATCCCAAAACCACAGTTCTCTAACGTTTTGTATATGAAGTCATGTTCTATTCGATCAAAAGCCTTCTCTTGATCGAATAAGAACATTACTCCCTTTTCACCTCTCTTTTTTTAAAAATCTATTAATGCTCCTATTGAGAGTGTATTATCGATAATTTTTCTACCTACCCCCCAACAGCTTTGATTTATTCCAGTTAACGTGTTCACACATTTCCTTATTCTATTTGTAATTATTTTACTTAAAATTTTATAATCTGTATTCAATAATGTTATAGGTCTCCAATTTTTTATTTGCTCTCTATCCCTCTTCCCTTTATAGATTAGTGTTATAATTCCCTCCCTTAGAGTTTTAGGCATTTGTCCCTGTAGTAAGATATTATTATATAGTAGTTCTAAAATTTCCACTAAATCATTTTGAAATTTTGTGTAAAAATCGGTCGTAATCCCGTCCGAACCTGGAGATTTCCCCTTCTTCAGACTCTTGATTGCCGTAATTATTTCGTTAGTAGTAATAAATTTTTCACAGTCTGCATATTCAGTTGTAGATATTTGTTTATAATTGGTTTGTTTTAAATAGCTATCCATAATATTTATATCAGTTTGTTGTGATTCATAAATTTTGGTATAATAATCTTTAATCCCTTCTAGTATCGACTTTTTATCTTTATAAAGTATATTGTTTATGCAAACTGAGTCAATTTTTTTATTTTCACCTTTTTTAATCTCCATTCTTCTGTATAGGCCTCTCCCCTTTTTATATAAATTATCAAATTTTCCTACTTAGTTTTGACCCCTTGGGTTACTTCTTTTTCTATTATAATCCATTCCTTGATTATTTCTTTATCTTGTTCCGTTAATGAGTTATTTTTACTCTGTATCTTTATATAATTTCCTTGTATCCAGTTTCTATGTAATTTCCTTATCTTACTATAATATTTAGTTATTTTATTAATTTCCTTTTTAAAAAGTTCCCAATCTGCCATAATATTTCCAAATTTATTATTACTGAATTTATCCAAGTGAGTTCGAATAGTTTTCACATATTCAATGTCCAACAAGTGAGCATTGTTTAATTTCCAAAATCCCTGACCCCATTTGCATTTATTTATTTTTTGTAGCTCAAGTACTACTGATTTGTGATCAGCTATTTAGTTGTCTTGTATAAAGCATGCTTTAGCTGCATCAATATAATTATTTGACATATAAAACGTGTCTAACCTACTACCTTTGTTATCCCTGTATATATATGTGTACTCTCTCTTATTCTCATTTAGCCAGCGGTAAATATCTTCCAGATTGTAAGTTTTTAAAAGGATAGTAGACCACTTATGTAAATTTTTATCACAATCAGTTCGTTTAACACTTTTATCCAATTCGTTTAAAATCCTTTTGAAGTCTCCACCTAAAATGCATGGATTTTCAATGAAGTTTTTGTATATAGTGGTTCACATTTAATATAAAATTAACTTTTTGGGGTCTTACTCCTCCCGAGGGTACATATATATTAAAAATATTTCAATTGTATATTTTAATATGTATAAATCGTCCCTGTAAATCAATTGGGATTTTAAGGCTTTCAAAGTTTAATCCTTTGGCTGAGCACCAAACAATTGTAGCACCCCTGCTTTACTTTTTGTTGGGTGGTCACTGGTGAGGACTAAAGCGTCAAGTTCTTCTTCTAGTCTCTTCACCATATGTTCGGGCGTTCCATTGGTTTCTTGTAGAAGAACTATGTCATAATCTTTTGCTAGGAATATTATTTTGTCTAATTTGTTTCTAATTCCATTTATGTTCACAGTCAAGATCTGTAGGTTCAGTCCCTCCATTCTTGACTATGTACATATATCTAAGTTTTGTAATTCTAAAAAATTCAATCATAGGTATTATTAATTAATTAATAATTAATTAATTAATCAATTAATTAGTGAGTAGTTCTTTTGGCTCTGTATTCTTCCAAACTTATTTTTTTTCTCTGGCTCTCTCTGGTTAAGGAGGTAGCTCTCTTGTCTGTTCAATTTCCTTTTTCTCATTTCTTGCCTCTTTAATTAGCTCCGTTATTTCCGATTCCGATGGTGTTCTTGGAGTGGAAGCTGATCTTTTTCTCTTTAACGGTAGTATTGGAGTAGAGGTACTCAGGTCCATTTTTCTTGTTGTTTCTGTGTTGGCGATTCTGGGCTTACAGTTTCTTCAATTGTCTTATTTCCATCCGAGCTTTCTGGAGTCTTGTCAAAGTTTGGTTCTTCAAGAACAAAAAATGGTGCCTTTTCTTTTTCCATTAATTTGGCTTCTTTTTCTTTTTTTGCTTTCAGTTTCTGAATTTTCCTTGCTCTCGATTTGGCTTTTTTTCTTTCTGCTGAGGTTGCTTGGCTTGCTTCCTCCCATTTGTCTTTCTCTATTGAGGTACTTTCTACGCTCGTCCCCTAGTTTGAAGATGCGGAAGTGTTAGTTTCTCCTACTTCTTCCGCGTTTTCTTCCCGATGCTCTGGGACTTCTTGTAACAGGTTTTCTAAAGTCTTGCTTATTGGTTGGTCCTTCTTTACTGCTGAAGCATAGGTACTGGTGTTGGTGTTGGGAGTTTTATTTTGTGGAGGTGCCTGGTTTTGACATTCTCTCGTCAAATGGCCGAGGTTTCCACACTTGTGGCATGGTCGGTGTAGTTGACAGCCCCGATACCAGGACTTGATAAGAAACCCTAGGACGTAGAAGAAGGCCGGAATTTTCTTGGCATCTTCCTCTGTCACGGTGATAATGCGTATCCCGGTGAAAACCGTTGGAAAGCCCCAAAACGTGGCCATTTGTGACTTTATTGCCTTGACTGAAAATTTCTTTTCTATTTTAACTACTAATTCTGCCAGGGGTATTTCTAGAGGTAGGCCAGAAAAGTGTATTTCCACCATTTTCTCCCCTAAGTTCTTGACTAGTGGAGGAGGTGCATATATTTTGACAGGTTTACCTCTAATTTCCATAGACTGATTATTCCTGTACAGCAGCTTATCTCCCTTAGCAAAAAGGAAGCATAATCCTCTGCCTACGTTTTGAAGCCCCTGGATGTTCTCTGTTTTGGTACCTCTCGAAACCAGATATTGCAAAATCTCGGCTGGTCGGGGTCGTTCTGCTTTGGAGAAGCTTGACAGGTCTAGGACTTGGCATCCTGGCGCTCTGTGGGCCAAAAGGATTCTTCCTTGCTCCGTCATTTGTATTTCCGTAGGGAAATAAGTCCTTATTTTCCCTCCTTTTTCTTTCATTTGGGGCTGTGCAGCCATTTTGCGCCAGAACTACTCATTCTTTTAACTTGCTAAGATAAAAGAGATCAAGCTGCAATTCTGCACAAAAAATGGAAGCAAATAAAGCTATGACTATACTAATAATATTACTAATATTAATACCTGTGAGAATTTTTCTTGTAGGTAATCCAGATATATGAATGTGGAAGCACTACACAAATGTAGAAAGAATCCGATTACAATAACAGATTACAATCCAAAGCACTTAGTTTCCATCATGTTTCAAAAAACAATGCCGCATAGATTCACTGCGCACACACGCTAGCGCACCTATATAGGGAATGTGACGTGACAGTCAGCTCTCTTCGGATTGGAAGACAGACTTCGCGTATTTACTGAATTTTGTAACGCGTGTTTTTGTTGGTGAAAAATCTTAATCCATTTCGATCCGCTCTGCCATTATAAATAAACGCGGTTCACTTCACTCCCTTCACCTGTTCTCGTCACAAGATGTGGACAAACGTTGAATCCTCTACTCTCGTATCATCGATATGGTGTTTTATGCCTTCGCGTTCGTTTGTGTAGACAGTAGAGTGTGTGTTTTATGCGTTTGCGTACGTTTGTGTGGACAGTAGATATGGTGTGTTTTATGCGTTCGCGTACGTTTGTGTGGATAGTAGATATGGTGTGTTTTTTCTTCTTATCCCGTTTGTGTGGATAGTAGAGTGTATGTTTTATGCGTTCGCGTACGTTTGTGTGGATAGTAGAGTGTGTGTTTCATGCGTTCGCGTGCGTTTGTGTGGATAGTAGATATGGTGTGTTTTTTCTTCTCTTCCCTTCTGTGCCGTAAGATGTCCTCTATTTTAACAGAATGGTGTTAACATAAAAAAAAAAAAAAAACAACGGCCCTTTTCATGGCCACTTCCTATGCCTCTAAAAGATTATTATTCTCACTCTGCCTAAAGAAATTTTTAATCCATTGTATATTTTATGAGTAATGGACAAATCCTTTGCCTCGAAAAGATTTACTCTCTCTTGCCTTAAATTTTTTTTAGTCGATTGTATAATTTAGGTGTGATAAATTTATGTTAAAAAATATATGTATATATCCTATGTCTATGTTTCTACTGTATTTGTCTCTATCTAGGTAACCGCGCGTATTCAGGTCAGCCACTTGCAACATTGTTACTAGTACCGTGACGTCACCCTACCTGTTCCATTCCTATTAACCCTATACAAAATTTCCATTGAGGCTATAGTGCCGGGACACTTTTTTTGAGGCTATAAATCTTGAGGCTATAGTGCAAACGACCAAATTTAACATTACGGTCTACGTGAGGCTATGTCACCCCCATACACTATTAACCACTGCAGCAGCCTTGGGTGCAGATCTCAGTGGTGTCCAAGTTATGACTCCATGGGCAGTGCCTCCAGGGCTACTTCACATGTCGAAGATGTTTGGAAGATTAAATTCCCAGCAACTTTTATCTGCAATGTTGGTAGTCTCGTGTGTGTGTGTGTGTGTGTGTGTGTGTGTGTGTGTGTGTGTGTGTGTGTGTGTGTGTGTGTGTGTGTGTGTGTGTGTGTGTGTGTGTGTGTGTGTGTGTGTGTGTTGGTGTAAGTTTCATTTAGACAGAAAAAAACCCAACACATTCTAGGATCAGAACAGCGCAATGCTAGTTACGAACTCGTTTTACACAGTTGCGATCGATAGTTCGACCACTTCCCACCCGTTTAAGGGAGGTAATTTTTAGATTTATCCACTTTTTCCTCCATAAGGGCAACTCAGCGTCATAACGTAATATATTATCTTGCATACCTTAAATATTATTAGTGCTGCATCCATTTGTTACAATGCTCCCATCTAATTTTATAAAAGGTGGGTGAAAATGTGCATCTTCATATTGTCCACTTCAATAGCCAGTAGCTACCCTCAAGGTATTTTGAAAAACAAATTATTTTCAATGGGTACTACTAAATCTTTGGGATTTATCATGGTCTCGTTATTACATATTTTTATTTTCACCCGTAAACCTTAAACTATTACGACAAGAACTGTCCAAAATGCAAATCTAATAATAATCTGTTCTTGAAAAGTTCTGATTTTTGGAGATCAACAGTTTTCTCATCAACAATGGGGGCCTGGCAAAAATGTAAAACGTGGAAACATTTTTTTTTTTTATAATACTTTAGATTAAATAAATAGTAAGGTATTCATTCATTTGTAAAAGTAAACAAAAATACGTTTAAAACATTTATTCAAAACAAGTTACAATGTACGGTAAATTGGAATGATCGTCTCCGATTGTATATCGCTTTGATTTATTCCCTAACAGAAGCAGAATCCTGGCGAGTGAAAAAAAAAGAAAAAATTTCATATTACTATCCACTGTTTCGATGTCACGCATCCTTGATCCGAAATCTGAGTAGGAAATTAAAGATTGAGATTATAAATAACAACACTTCGAAAATACGGCGAAGGGTTTGAGTTGTATTTATAATATCTTTAGGTTGGCGCTAACAACAACTAAAGTAGCAGCCTAGAACTTTATACCTCTTAATCTGGTGATAGGTTCTTTAAAATTACATATCTGGTGATTGAGAACTTATAAATTCACATAGTGTACCGATTGGCGTCCAAAAGTTTATATACTTTGAAAGAGTAACTTTTTTTCGAATCCGCAAAAATGACGTCAACAATTTCTTTTCTCTAAGAACTTCAGGAAATCATAACTGAACAATAAATTTAATTGTTCTTTACTTTGGAAATATACGTTTCTGAGGCCGCTTATTAATTTTTTCATGCACAATCTAAAATGATGTGTGATGACTAGTTTTGAACAGGAGCGAGATCTGGGGCGGAAATGTCCATGGTACAGTCTTACTTTGGTACACCACATAATCTGACATGGCATTTCTTTTCATTGTCAAAATTTGGCATTGGAAAGACTTGAATGGACTTGGCTATTTTCTTCAACGTTTGTTTCGTGTTCACCGCCAAATATATACCAAAATTAAGTATTTCCGGCGTGTCTGTAGCGGCGATTGTGCATTCTTAATACATTCAGGTACTACTTCCGGTGTGTTGTTTGTCATTGCCTCTTGAAAATTCAATTTCAAGTAAAGCACAACAGTCAATATTTTCAAAATATATTTTAAAAAGGTATAAAAAGTGTCTCTTAAAAATCTATGTGCGGAGCGCGTATTTGGTCGATTAAGAGGGTTTAATGTAATTTGAAGATTTCGTCGTTCTTTTACTCACCTTGAAACGCGCTCTGGAATTATAATGAGGCCAGATATACGCAAGATTTGGGGTATCTACTTTGCATAAATACCCATAAATTACATGCAAAACGTTATCAGATGGTCACGGGATATGGCATCTTCGCTAGCCAAGGTTAACTCAATCTACACCTTGGCGTATCTACAGAGGCTCGCATCATTCTTACAATTTCAATATGAGTCATATATGCAGTAGTAAATAATACTAATAAATATTATTTTATACGAATGTATGGCTGACAATTAAATTGTAAGCAACGATACGAGCCCCTGTGGGCGTAAGGAGCAGAAATTTATGTGCTTTGGGTCTGCGAATTTCATTTGATGTGGTGATAAGCCACCGCATCCAAACAAAATTAAGTTGTTCAAATTTGAACACTGTTCCTACATGATCGAGACAAGTGGAACACACAACTTGAATTGACTGATAAGTAAGCAATTTTCCACTGCCGGTCCGTGTTTGTACACAAATACCTTTAATCAAATACACCTGTAATGGCTTCACTCTAGTACGGAGTTATACTTTCGATTTTAAAGTATCCTTTTTCAAGCCAAATTCCTCCACATTTTCGGCCGATGTACAATGCACCGCTGTTACACGCTATTGGTTAGTTGGCATTATATACTAAGGGAGGCAACTCGTGAAATCAAATAGATGTCGCTAGGAAAAAGCACTAAAATATCTGTTCGATCCGCCAAAGTGCAGATAGGGCTATCATATCGGAACCTTGGATAGCGAAGATGATGGTATGGTGAAAAAGACCTGTTTTGATCTCCGGGTCTAATGTTAATTTTCAAAAGCATATTAGAGTTATCCCCACCTTGTTTGAGCATAGCTGAGTGAAGGAAGTAAATTGGATGAAGACGATTGCTAGACTGGATCACAGAAAGGCATTAATTAAATGCGACTCATTAGTACTGTTAAGCGGGCAATTAATGGTACTGATAACATTCCTAATTTGCTACTAAAAAGCAACATTCAGTTACTGTTTTACCCTCGTGTTTTAGTTAAAGGTTAAATATGTGTTGTTGCGACTAAACTAAGGTCTGAAAATTAAGTAACAGGAAGAAGCGAAACCAACAAGTTTACTGAAATCAAGAAATAAATTTATTTCTATAAAGTTAAAAAGAAACAGTTAATAGTACTTACATTATAGTGAATTAAGTCCCAAATAACCCTTAAAGTTCTATTACAAGTACAAAAGCTTAAGGTGTTTCTAATGAATTTCATTAGTAAATGTGCTTATGTATCAATATTCTGAAATAAGCTGATATACCAATAGTCTTGATGTATCACAATGATATAATCCAGAATGTCTTTGAATTCACGATGATCCACAAATAGTTATTTTGTCCAACATGTCAATGAACACTGCAATTCCAATTAATAATTTTTAAATAAATTATTACTCTCAGATTATATTTGATCATAACAGTAAATAATTCCAGAGACTGAACTTAATTACTTAACTTAATTGAGGAATAAATGATTTTGTTTATCAGAACCTTATACAAAAACCTCATACATAATAAAATGATCAGGATGTGGATCAAAAGTTCTCTTCCAGACAATTTTAAATTTTGTAAACAAGGTTAGACCTTAAACTTAAAAGCCGGTAAGCATCTTTTAAAAAAATAATAGTCAGTTTAGCCCAAACTCCTACCCTCAATTACAGACAAAGGTCAGCACACAATGCAAGGTAAATATGCATAACAGTGTAAACTATTAACATGATTTCATCGAAAAATAAAGGCTATCAATTTACAGGCTGACAATATATATAATTTTGTCCGTATTGATAGGATTCGGTTCGTCAACGTTGCCGATATATATGCTGTTAATCCAAAATATGTATGTGTTGTTTACCCCATTAATACAATCTCGGTGTTAAACTTGAGACATTAATTTCCAATTTCTGCTTATGTTACTACGTTTGTCTCAAAATTGCCTAGCAACTGACGAGAGGGATGAATTAGGGAAATACAATGCAAACAACAGATAGTTCTATTTGTATGCTATTACTATCGCTTTTCTTTTGCTTTTTCTTCTTTTTTGTTTTCTTTTTGCTGTCAATCCGAATTCTTCACTTCTGAACAAACTACAAATTGTATGTCCTACTTCTGTTTATTTTTGGGTGCTGTTTATTGTGTTGGTTTCTTTTTTGTTTTGGTTTTTTATTTGGGGGAGGGTATGTGTGGCAACCTTTCCGAAGGCCGCGGACAGGATTTGTGGGCCATAGGAACAATTCTCCAGTAGACCCCGATGAATTACACAAAAAATTCTTCTTTTCGGCGGTGTGCCCCGTGACCGTTATATTTTGTCGGAATTTTGTCCTAGTTGTTCTACCCTGTACGCGGTTCTGCTTTTAAGTCACCAAAATTTATTTTCGCGCAACAATTACAAAAAAGCAATGAATTTAATGTATCTGAAAGTGAAGAAGTTACATTTTTGTATTGATTTGTCAAAAAAGGTCAGCCAGTTTATTTAATCTGAAATATTGCATATACAAGTCTTTCATATTATACCTTTAATTTGTACAATTGCTCGGAATAAAACTACAATGACTGGACCTTTTGAATCAGCTGATCAAATATATTCCCCAAAAAATTAAAACAGTGGAAGCAAGTATGTTACCAATGAGTCCAATACACAACTTTTCATGCAAATTGATGGTTTATATTAAAGCCTCACAATGACCTAGTTACATTTTAAAATCATCGTCATATAGTACTTCAAATTTAAATTATTTCCTTCTAAAACCTAAGTTATGATTGGGTTACATAATGCTTTCTTTTTTCTAGCCAGGTAGAGGTTGACATCATCTCTGAAATTTAATAATGAAGCTACATGCCGATTAAATATATTTCCAGGGAAAATTTCATGCACTAGGTCAATTTGGAGGGAAAATTCTATTGATCGTAGATACAAACGACGATGACAAAATCCTAAACTCGCCCATTCCTGATGAAGAGATCTACAAATGTATAAAATAAAAATAAAAATAATAAAAGCTCATATAATGACACCGTATATTAAATGCACTTAGATATGCTGATGCCCATTTACATTAAATCTACTTCCGATATGCTGATACCCATATATTACATTAAATCTACTTCCAATATGCTGATGCCAGTTTACATTGAATCTACTTCCGATATGATGATGCCCATTTACGTTAAATTTACTTCCGATATGCTGATGCCCATTTACGTTAAATCTACTTCCGATATGCTGATGCCCATTTACGCTAAATCTACTTCCGATTTGCTGATGCCCATTTACTTAAACCTACCGATGCCAATTTATGTCTCTTTCTTTAATTTGAATTTTGTTACAGTGATTATTCCGAATTCAAGACTTGAGGGCATTATACTTTCAAATTATAAATGCGTTAGAGATCCCACTCAGCCCAAGAATTACCGTTCAATAATAATTTTAAGTTGTTTCGCCAAACTGTTAATTGCTATCTTTAATCTTAGACTAACACTTTCATATTCAACAATGGACGATATATCTGCATTACATAAACTGGCCGAAACTTTTAACTAAAAATTAATTATTTCCAAAAATGTGTTGTTATTTTCATAATTTAAGTAAAAAGCCTTTGATTCAGTTTGGTGAACAGGGCTTTAGATGATAGTACTCAAGAATGATGAAAATTTTAAAAAGTCAGGGCCATTTACAGAGTACACCAAGACATAGTCTTGCATAATGCATGAGGCGAGCAATCAAATGTATGCAAACATTGTTTGGGGGTGGGTGAGAGCGGGGTAAGAGAAGGTGAAAACCGCACACAATTTCTATTTATCTTTGAACGTTGTTTGTAGCAATATTAATGTACTGGAATATACATTGGCTCAACTACTCATGATGCTGTTATATATGTTAAATTACTGGTCATTTCATAAACATGTGACACTGTTATTCTTTGTACGTAAATGACTTTCTTCAGCGGAATTTAAATGCCTTTTAGGAGTATTCTAAATGGTGGATGCTGAATACAGACCATGCAAGAACCCAAATCTTGATTTTAGGCGCTCGAAACATTGATCACTATGTTTCGAAATGTTGTGAAAATACCATATATGTTTGCAGCGAACTTAAAATACCCGGTTATCTTTCTTTCCAGGAACCACAATTATTTTTAAGCTATGTAACATGCTGTCGCACTTGCGAAACATTCAATGCATTTTTAAAAATACTAAACCAGGGGCGTCCAACCTTTCCTGGCGTGAGTGGGTGGACAAAACAGATAAAATGCTTTAGGTGTCGGGCCTCATGACCAAGAACAGTTTCTTATAACTAATTATGCATATTAATTAAATGCGTATTTTCACAAGGGCTACCAACATGACCGCGGGCAGCACAGTGTGAAGAACTGGGCCGCATGCGGCCTGCGGGACACAGATTGGACACGCTCGTACTAAACGTTGGACAAGTAAAGTGATTGGTAAATAAATCTCAAAATGGCCAGGACCAAGCAGACGAAGTAGAAGAATACGCAAGTGTGAGTTTACGTTGCATTACACTTTCTTCCTTTATTTTTTTGTGTTTGTGCCAAGTCTAAGGATAGAGTTTGCTAATCCAGATTTTTGTGCACAGTTGTTGATTTTTTTTTTTTTTTTT